>CAUZXK010000088.1:0-140681 GCA_963583905.1 Stenurella melanura | reverse complement strand
GCACGATTTCCATGTTATTTCATCGCAGACTGTTCCAACTGACTTTGGATACAGTATAATATTGTTATTTTGGACTTGTCTAAAACCAGTAGAGCAGCATTTTGTAACCTCGTTTAGGGCAGCAAAAAGTTTAGGGCACAAACAAATTAGGATTATGTTGTTACGAAGATTGTGTTGCAATATTTTTATACAGTATGTATATAAATCTTCGAATCTTTCAGTCAAATTTAAATGCTTTTAAGCCTTTTAATATGCCTAAAATATCTACCTAAGAGAAAAAAAAAATAGAAGAGTACTTTATTTTCTTTAATATTTACACATGCCCACATAACACAGAACATAATCAGAATATACATGACACGAGTGAATACAGGTTTGTAGGATTAAAAGATGAACATAGAACAGCTAGATGTAAATCAGGTCAAAATATTAATTTTTAGGAAGGCATATCTCCTATGACATTCTTGCCTGGGGCCACTCTGCTGGCAAGCACAGACTTTTCGGCCTTCAAAGAAAGGCCTTAAGGATTGTGGGTGGTATAGGGTATCGAGATGATACTAAGCACCTTTTTATCGTGCTTAAAATACTCACATTACCTTGTTTGTATGCACTGCAATGTATCTTATATATACATAATAACCTAAATAACTTTAATACTCATGCTGATTTACATCAACATGAAACCAGATATAAAGATAATATATGTCCTGAATTCACAAGACTTACCAGGGGACAAACTGGTGTCAAATACTATGGTATTAAAATCTATAATGCACTACCTAATAGCGTGAAAACTTTGATCCCAACAAGGTTCAGATCTACAATTAAAGACTTTTTTCTAGAAAACGCATTTTTCTCATTAGAAGAAATTGAAAGAGAGATTGGACATATTAGAATGTGATATTATATTATTGTACTGTATCCTTGTAAATTTTTTGTTTGTAAGTAACTGTACCTGTTTCATACAAATTAATTATATCTTTGTAGGTGTGATATTATATGTATGTATGTATGCTTCTAAAATTAATTTGTGCAAACCTTTTTTTGACGTGTGTATATTTTTATAATTTTAACATTAATAAATTTATCTTATCTTATCTATCTTATCCTCTCCTAGAGATCATGTCTTGACCTGATCTGCACATATACTTTAAGTACATTTATTTACTAGACACCGAATATGAGCTGAACATACATACTTCACGAGACACTATAAATGTATACATTTTTAAAAACACAGACATTAGTTCACAATTTACCTACTGATACCATCATCAAATTGTTTGGTAAGATAGGCAATTTAATAGCCAAATTATTGTGAAATAGTTTCTATGCTGAATGTTAATAATTAGATTAGATTCTTTATTAGTTCAGAATATTAAGACACAATTTTTACATAATACGTAATGGTTATATCATATACAGTGTGTCTTAGATTGAGGCTGCATATATTATTATACATCTCTGTTATTATAACAGATAGAACATCGGTTATAGTTGACTACACATATTTAATGCACATAAAAAACAGCTTTGCCACTTACGGATAGAGGAGAGAGCAGGACATGTTTTATTTTTTTACAGCATGTTAAATCATAAATATAATGTATTACATAATACATAGAACATCATTATTCTCATATCAAGTATGTTCTGGTATTATACCCAGACAACACTCGGCTTTTCTAACACGTATATTTTAGGTATTATTTTGGTCGGTACGTCCCAAGGCGTAATATGTACGTCTTAATTACGTATTTGTATGTATGTACAATGTATGTTTACACCATGTATGTCTCTAAAACAACTGCTTCGTTGAAATTAACCCAGTGAATCGGCAGAAAATACGAATATGGCATTCCACATTCGTACGTTATTCTTCATATCATTTTTTGAAGCAAAAACAGAATATCGCATATTCCGAAAAGAATTTGTTTGTATTTATATCAAGATAAATATTTACATTTTTTTCTGAAAATTTGACAAACTTGTGTTTGCTTATACACATTAATATTGACAATTATATCATAAATTATTAAAAAAAATATGCTATTTTTATTTTAAATTGCGCACCAAGTTGCGTTTTACATAGGTATGGGATAGCTTTTAGTGCGTGCTCAGTGCGACTTCGCGGACAGTATGTGTTGTTGTGTGAGATGAGAACAGAACTAAAATTTTTTTATGCATTAAGTATAGTGATTTCTTTGTTGTTTTTATAACCATAATTTAACCAAATTAACTGTACGAACAAAGGTAAGTCAGATATTTCTCTACATAAGGTATGTTAAATAGTATCTTTTTGTTAATATGAGAGATTACGATATATGAACAGCATAAAGAATGTCAAAGTCCTTGAAAGAACACCAGTCTTCAAAGATGGCGACGTTTTTTGTATGTAGCCTGTATAGATATTGCGAATATAATTACAACATTTTGACTGATTTGGCAATCAGGCAATAATAATTTTAACAAAATTATACCTTTGTAATTTTCCAATGAAAGTGATAAAATCGATAGTAATGCTCATATAAAAAAGAAAATATTGAGGTGTGGTTCCAAAATGAGTTTTAAGACTGTATATAGACACAATGCAATATTTTATGTAAAACGTGATATACGTAAATAATAGGTATATTGTGTAGCTAGTAGTAAAAGCAATACATTCCCGGATGACAATGTAAATTGATGGCCGAGGCCAATAAACATTGAAGTCTAGGAATGTGCTTTTACTACACGATACACATACTATTTTTTCTGAAATTGCAATCAATATTATTATAAATTAAGGGATTTTTATAAATGCACAACATTTTTCATTACCAATTGCCTATGAAATCGTTTCTTGACAACTCTGTTTATTGTTGTGATAAAAGTCAGAGATTCAGTCCTTATTTCGTTTTAATAACTACTTATCGCTAAAAAATATTAAAAACCAGTACGAGAAAGTTACCTACTTTCCCGGCTTAGGACGGAAAAAACTTTTCTGGACTCTTTTCTGATGGTTGCTTAGCAACAGACTAAAATACTAGAAAAGCATATTCTAGAGTTTTAGTCCGTTGCTAAGCAACCATCAGAAGACAGTACAGGAAAGTTTTTTTTTAGTCCGTTGCTAAGCAACCAACAAAAAACAGTTCGTTCTAGACCGGGAAAGTAGGTAACTATACCGGTTCAATGTTATGTATTTATAAAAATTCCTTAATTTATAATAATATTGATTGCGATTTCAGAAAAAATAGTATGTGTACCTCGTAGTAAAAGCACATTCCCGGACTTCAATGTTTGTTGGCCGAGACGTCCGGGAATGTATTGCTTTTACTACTAGATACACAATATACTATTATCTAACGAAGAGTCCTGTGTTTAGTATAATTTTTTGTACATAATTTTGCATCTTGTCATATTCCTTTTATAGAAAATATCTTTTAAAATGTTCCGTTTTCTGTGCTTCTCTTCAAAGATATATGATATTCAATCTAAAATGTTGTAGGTTAATAAAATGAAAGGAGAGTGTAGTAGGAAGAATTGCCAGGAATTGGTGAAAAGGATAATGAATCTAATAATGTCGAAAGCACTGGCAGCCCATTCTTGGTTGGGATGAAGGCAGAAGGATTCACTTCCAACAACTGCGCTGACAAAACTCATAATTGGTAAAATCTATCTCTATCCTTATATAAATTTTATTTTTTTTTTGTATTTTATATATTCATTTTTGTATTTTATATATTATATATATAGGTATATAAAATAAATATTTTTGTTGAATTTTCTTTTTTTGTTTTATTTATTTGGGACATAAAAAAAATGTACTATGTACATCCTATAATGGCCTACATGGGCCTAAAAATGTACGTGTTATGTACATACAATTTAGTGGAAATCTAACATCCCCAGTACGTCTTGTGTACGTATTGTGGACAAGAACGTACATATCTCTTATGTAAGCTACGTCCAGCGTGCACGTAATTAAAACGTCTTTAAGATGTAAGTGTGCTAATTGGGTAATTTCAAATTTTGATATAGTTACCCGGCTTCCTCCTACCGAAAATATTTTAGGACAACGGTTTACAGCAGGTATGTAAACTCTACCCATGATAGAGTCGAATTGCCAATGTATCATGGGAATGTGGAATTCATCAATGCTCCACAAATATATAGGATATTATTCCTATCTTGACACAAGCCAAACAGAATAAATTTTTTAAATTTATCACCGTACCAAATAAATATTTATTAATCAAAGACAGTACTCTTAAAGGACTCCGCACAAAATACACGTTAAAAGTTATACAGGCGTTTGAGCTAAAACCACCTAGAATGTATTCGTTGGACCATTCCCAACAAGAGTTATATGCAGTAGGTACAAAAAGTCCATAGATTTCAAGTTATGGACACTCGAAGGTCAAAGGTTTGTAACTTTCCATGCGCTATAATAACTCAGTGTTGAGATTTCAGAGGAATTGATCAGAATAAACGTTGCAGGAATATGAGTAAGCTACCTTGTGATGACCCTGACTGACCTCTAGCAATATTTTCAAGGTCATTTTTATGCATCTTACCTCAAATCTACAATCAGTTCAAAATGTAGCTATAGACATGGATCAAATTGAAACAAGCTAACCATTATACTCTTCGTTGATTTATTGCACTTTTTGTATAATTGTTGCACATTCTACAAAATACTCTTCGCAGTATTTTTGTAAATAAAATTGGTTTTAGACATTTTTTGTTTAATTACAAAACATTTTAAAAAAATATAAATTTTAATAATTAGTACCTTTTTTATTTAATGATTGATTTTGTTCAAAACAATAGGATTCTTTCTCCAGCTGGCACTAACTTATTGTCCAAATTTCAATACAATCGGATTTTTCGTTGTTATCGTGCTTACAAGAAACGTGACGGACAGACAGACAAACGCACTGAAAGACATTTTAAATGTTGTTCAGAATTCGATCACCAACACAATGGTATAAAAATGTTTTCTCTACGAGCAATATTGCCAGTTTTAGAAATGTGCCGATCGAATGCAATATACTCTGTTTTGTATTTGCGAAGAGTATAATAATAGATCATTTACAAAATGATTAAAGAATATTTAAACCTAAATATTTTATGATGGTTCAAAACTGTTAATAAACTTCAAGAAAATAATGGAAAACTCCAGAAGACAAAACAAAAAATAGAAAAAGACGAACAAAGAAACAAAAAGATGAATAAAGAAACACAAAACGAACAAGAAAGGCCAAAAAACGAAAAAAAAATGAAAAAAGGAGTCACATCCGTCACGTCCGCATTTTTGATTCTGGGTGATACCAAGAACAGATTATATTCAACAAAATGAAATCATTCATGCCACAATGATTAATCTTTAAACTGTATGGCAAGGTCAAAGCCAAGGTCATCAGAAGTTAGTTTATTTGACTTCCTACAACTTTCATCTGGGTAAATTCTTACCTAAATCAGAATTTCCAAGCTATTTTGTAATAATAACTTTTCTGACTTTCAGATGACCCTCATGGATAAATATCCTCATCTTCTATATAACTTTTTCTTGAAGGATTCATATCTTAAAGTGAGATTATGAGTTTTTTTTAATCCAAGGTGCAAAATATGGGTTTTATTGAAAAAATAGAGTTTACGATCAAATGACTGAAAATATTGCTAGAGGTCAAAGTCAAGGTCATCACAAGGTAGCTTGTAGCACTAAATATATGTATTCAAGTATAATTGGAGAAAGTTTTAAAGAATTCTTGGTTCATTTCAATTACGCTTTTACCGAGATGTAATTTAGTGTTTTTTTTACCCCTTTCTAAACTCAAGTTTCAATGTGTGTCTTTCATGATAATTCAAGAACTAAGGATCAGCCTAAAATAATTGCAAAGTTTTATTACTTGAAACAAAAATAACAAGTAGTGGAGGATACATTTAAAGATTTTAACAGGTAATTTAACATTAAAATCATGTATCTTCTCATTTGAATAATAAACTGTTTTTAGGATCTTTCACCGAATAAGTATCACTGTTACCCATATATAGCATGTCATATCTCTCTTATTTATTAAAAATAATACGATAAATTTCACAAGTTCTATGAACTCATTTTTCTTATCCCATTTTTAACCTACAATGTAAGTATCTTTCTATCAATTTGTTGATTCAACAACTCAATATCATCCCTTTGTTTTGAGAACAAGCAAATGCAATTAACATTTTTATTGTCAACTGATAATTCATTTAAAAATAAGGTCCGTTTTTTTCATTGTTATTTGGTTTATAAATAAACATATACAGTATGTACACAAATAACTGTTAATAATAATAAATATAATACAAATTCAAATAGTTGAGCATTTTCTATTTAACCCAAAGAATATATTTTTAGTATATTTATCTATTTTTTAAAATAAATAGGCCAGCAACATATACTTTTTACAAACAAAGTACCCTTATTTGTATGGCATCTACGGACCAACACGAACAGACTGGGAATTTCAACAGCACTCGCCCAACCATAGACCATAAAATACTCATTGTTAAATAAATCTCATAAAAAACAAGCTATTTTTTTAGGAGTACTTAAAGTGAATTAGAGCCATGCATTAGATCTTAACGAATAATTAAACAATTTGCGGTTGCTTTTGCATCTGTGGCGAGACAGACAGTGGTACTGGTAAGCGACTTTCACTCAGATGCAATTCAATATAGAGGGGCAATATCGCAATTTTGCAATCACTCCGCGGTTGGCAAAATTCCAATTTTTGATTCATTATGATTATAAACAGTGATTCCGACCTCAGTTAGAGCGAATGCCATCTGAAAATTGAGGTTAGTTCACCGTGATCTGCTTATATCGTTGCACCTATTTTAAACAATAGAAAATAAATGCGAGGAAATCGACAAATTTATATATTTTAAAGTATCTTTGTGATGTTCATCCATGCCATCAATTTGTAACTAATGTTACAAAAACCACGTTAACAAGTTATTTTAGGTGTACTGACAGGGGCAGACCGGCAACAGTTTAGCTGCGCTGGATCTGAGAACTCGGAGGCCACTTATTACTTTATTACTTTTATTATTACCATTATTAATGCCTATATAGTAGTTAAGGTAGGTTTATTATAGAACGCAAATTGTTTTACAGTGGTATTTAATTTTAAACGTGGCAGGCTTTGTTTGAACGATAGATAAATATTAAAATAATATAACACTTGTAACAAAATTTCACTCATTTACATTTTTTGAAGATAATTCCCTCCTCAGCAAACGACATTCCTCGGAGATTTTGTCAATTATTATTTTATCACTTCTAGGTTACTTAACACATCTTTTTCTACAGCCATCAACAAAAATGTTTCCAAGTGATTATTGTTGAATGTACTGCTTAGTCTGGTTTTCACAAATTTTAGGGTAAAAGAACACCTTTCACAAGCTAATGGGGGTAATGTCAAAAAAATTTGGTAAGCCAGTGTTAATATGATTCACTATAAAAGTTATATTTTATAAGCACACTGCATGTAACAGCGCACTGGGCATTTCTTACAATTTTTCGAAGTTTTACAGAATTTAAAATTTCCACCTTCTTCCAGAGAATCCTGTTCTTGTTCTGCATCATTTTCAACCATAATATTGTTCATACTCGTCTGTAATAATATTTTTTTATTTCTTCCAACTAGCGAAATTCATTAGCTCTACATATAGCCCTTCCTTTGTAGCATCATTATTGAGTGTTACTAATTTCGAAATAAGGTTTGTAGTACTTCTAAGGGTAAATTTCTCTCTTTAATATGATTAAAATTTGAATGAGACAAAAAACTTAATCTCGGTACATCTTGTTTTTAGAAAAGCGGTTGGTCGTGCTCTCAATTACAGTGTCTAAGATAACCTTGTGGACTTCTACAGTAAATTTATGGAAACTATCTGTAACTGGGTTGTCATGAGACACTGCTCTTTTCTTCACTTTTCTAACCCTCCTGATAGGAAAGGTCTCTTTGATACAAATTATTTCTTCTGCACCGTTCCGAGTATGCTCTTCTGTTGCCCAATTTATAAAAGGATCTGATGCTGATATTATCTCATCAATGACTCTTTGTATACGTGTAATTGCTGGAGTCTAAATTCAACAAGCAACTGTGCTTTTAAAAGACCAAGTCCACTGGTTTGTAAGTATTTTGACAATGGATTTGTAATACTAAATACTCTTAAATATATTTGAAAAAACATTATTTCAAATTTTGCAGGGATTCTCTCAAATTTTTAGCCTTTACTTTCCCATTTGCATTAAATTTCTCACTATTTTCAATATCGAATAGACAAAATAATGGAAAGTGAATCTTTAGGGATTTAAAAATGTATGTTTTGCCCACCAGCGAGTATCACCTATTAGCTGAAAGTTTTTTAATATTGTCTTCTCTTCATTAATATTTCGCCAATTATTCATTCGTTGATACCTCTTTTTAAAAAATACTGCCAAAGAATTGATTGTAGTGAAAAAAGATGCTGCAGGAATAGGAGATTTGGTAGCATCGCCTCTGAGGCTGTCTGATCCAGGATGACCCCTTTTCTGGAAAACCGGAAAATGTCAGGAAATTTCATGTTGGTCAGGGAAATCAGGGAATTTGTACTAATTTGAATGTAAAATCAGGGAATTTTAAGAAATAGTCAGGGAAAATGCCTTTATTTTAATACATATATGTTCTGGTCTGCAGTCAAAAATTGGCCATTTATTGCAAATTTTACGTGAGCCAATCAAAGTTTATCAGTCAGGGAAGTCAGTGAAAAGTCAGGGGATATGAAAAGCAGTTTTAGGTGGCCACCTTGTGATCTAAGTATTTACATTTTCGGTGATTTCTATTTTTTGGTTGCAATCGGTACCTATTATAAAATAATCATATTGGTACATATTTTCATAAGTCTATATGTAG
Source organism: Stenurella melanura (assembly GCA_963583905.1). NCBI lineage: Eukaryota > Metazoa > Arthropoda > Insecta > Coleoptera > Cerambycidae > Stenurella > Stenurella melanura. The sequence continues at coordinate 131,757 of CAUZXK010000088.1, read as the reverse complement.
CGCGGCGTCGGCAACCAAGAAGAGTAACATCATATTTCATATTATATTAAACAATCTTTAATTCTATTTATCATCATTCCAATGCAACTACCAGCAGGCGCCGGTCATCGTGCCAAGCAGCAGGCGCTAGCCTCACACTATTGGAGCGAGCTACCGGGATTCGTCCCGGTGGGCCAGTCCGCCCCTGTGTACAAAAAATTCCTGCAAAATTGTGTGCGAGGGAAATATGAAATCATTGGCATTTCTACAAAATCAATGAGAAGGATAGACTATCTGTCGTGTATGTATGCAGATCTGTATTTGACATTTACAACAACTCTAACTTTTAACTTCCATTACTGCGCTACCACATTAACAACATGTATCACTTTTGCATATGAAATACCTATAAAACAAAAACATTCCTACAAACGTGTCTGAGTACGCACACCCACCTTGTAAATCTGTCACTCCAATCTTAAATTTACTCAAATTCCCTGGTTGCATGGCAGAAGGCTAGATGGGAAGAAACCCACTAGACTGACACATAAACATATTTGTTTGGATCATATTAAAAATTTCAATACGTCTATAAAGTGTCCCACACTGGACGTCGTGGTGCACTAAACAGCATGCCTCAGTGAAAGCATTAAAAGAAAACTTACTTTGTTTAAGTGGTAATTAGAGCATATTTTGATTTATTGCTGAAGCCAGATTATTTAAAAAATATTATAATATACCAAAAATAAGTTTTAGAATCGTTGGTTGTTTATAGTTAGTTTTCTTTTAATAATTTATAGTTCTATTTTATTAATTTTTTTACTATAATTTCAATAACAACAGTCTAAAACTAATTCAATCTTATCTTTCTCACAGATACCAATACGTTTCCCACAATATGCACAAGTCACATAAAAGAAAAATCATACATGGAGTTCCTCAGGGATCGGTCCTTGGACCCATACTTTTTCTCATATATATTAACGATATTCACAGATCTGATGCAAATGCTCAATTCATCCTCTTTGCTGATGACGCCACCATATTAGAATCCGATAGTTCCCTAGACATTGTAACTGAAAATATGAAAAGAACCCAATCAAATATTAAAAACTGGTTTTCAACAAACAAATTATGCCTAAATGAAACCAAGACCCAGTCACTCAGTTTCTCCTTGAGACAAATGAATAATAACCAAAATAACACAGACACGATAAAATTCCTAGGGGTACATCTAGATCCTGTATTAAAATGGGACAAACACGTTGTTCACCTCTCAAGTCAGTTAGCAAAAAAATGCTACTTCATACGCAACCTGTCGGCCTCTGTGTCTCAAGATGTTCTAATAACCGCAATCATAGCTTCTTTCATTCAATAATGACATACTCAATACTTAATTGGGGACACTCAACCCATACACCAATAATCTTTAGCCTACAACGAAAATGCATTAGAATTATTGCAGGAATTAAGTATCGAGATCACTGTCATGAGCATTTTGTTAGGCTTGGCATATTGACGGTACCATGTGTTTATATTCTCGAATGCCTTGTTTACACCAAGCAAAACATAGATAGCTATAAAACACACAGTGATACTCACAATTACCATACAAGAAATAAAGAAAAATTAAAACAAAGCTTTCTACGGCTCACAAGGGCAAGAAATGGTACTGGATACTACTGCATTAAATTCTTTAATATCCTTCCAACAAATATAAAAGACTTAGACATAAATCAGTTCAAATTTAAAATTAAGTCATATTTAAAGAAAAAAGCCTTTTATAATTTTGAGGAATATCTCGCAAACAATTTCTCCGACATGTAGACAAGTGGGGTGGGAACCTAGGACATTTTCGTCTGCCATCCATCACACACTTCTTTGGTCTATACTCTATATACCATGTTTTTCTTTGTTATACTATAAGTTATATACACATTTAATTGTACCAGTTTGTTCTCTATTTATAATCAATGTCATGTGCTTTTCAAATTTCCTCTGTTCTCTTCTTTGCTAAATGTTTTTATATTTGTATTAATTAAACACTAACCATTGATAATTATCAAATTTATATGACGTGTGGAAATACTATTTGTATACTTAACACCAATAAACCATTATTATTATTATTATTATTACTATTTATGTTTTTTGTAAGTATATGATGTATTTTAAAATTTTTAATATTTTAACATTACTTTTAATCTGTTGACAAGTGTATACATTATATTATTATTATGTCTCACATGAATAAACGGTCTGTCTGTACATACAGGGTGTCTTTAAAAGGTTAAAAGGAAAAAATGCTACCACAAATTCCAGAGGCTAAAATATGACGATCTAACCCAACTTACTTCAGTGCAAAAGTGGATGATTTCGGAGATACAAGGTGTCGAAAGTTCAATTTGGTTTTAGTTTTTTATTATTAATTTTTTTAAATAATTGTTGAATTGTCACAATATTTGGCTGGGGAGGGTTTGTGGGGTGACAAATTTAAATCTGCCCTCATTTTCTTTGTACAATTTAGAGGGCGCCACCTGCGGTACTTTATATACATTTTAAACGAAATAACTTTTTGAGTCGCACTGTATTTTACTTTTAAATAAACATTCTTATTCTCCAACGTCTTTTACCTAAAAAAAGGTATTCCTGGTAAGAATTGATTTGAGCAGCCTTTTTTGAGATATCTAGATTTAAAAAATTCATCCGTGTATGGCCAGGTCTAAATTATTGTAATACAATTGAACACGATTTGAAGCGATGGCATTGTAATAAGATAACTGTCATTAAAAGCTGATGTATTAAATTGTGAGTAGTACTGGAATATCATGAAAGTGAATTAGCAAGCGCCGGTGAATTGTCGAACAATTTGCAAATTTATTCTTGTCATGGCCGTACAGTATACCAATGAAGAAATGGTCGATGTGTTATTGGTTTTTGGATATTGCCAAGGAAATTGTTTAAAATCTTGCAGAGTATACAGGGAACGATTTCCGAATCGCCGCTTACCAAACCGTAAAACCTTCGCGGCAATTGAAAGATGAAGTAGTTTCTTCCGGGTTTTGCCGCGGTCGTCGAACTTGACTTGACGTTTCGCTGATCATGCTGTCAGCTTCTTCAGAAGGGTTCCAAAGACTGAAGTTGTTGAGTTCGGTTCCTCGTTATATATCTGGGCGCTGTTACGCTTGGTTGCACATTCGTCATGCTCCGTTGATCGTGACCGATTACATTACTGGTACTTGGCAAAGCTAGTCTCCATGTATTGCTTAGTCGATACCCATCTTCTCTGTTGAAATTGTTCTTATTTTTTTTTTTTTTTTTTTTTTTCAATTGAAAGATGTATTCGTGAAACGGGTGTGTTTGCGACTGTTCCTGCTAATCATGGTCGGTAAGAACTCCAGAGGTTGAGGAAAAGATTCTAAATCTGATTGAAGAAAATCCAAAACTCAGCAGCAGACGATTGGGCTTAGAGCTAGTGGTAAGCAAATATACTGTTAATAGGGTGATCAGAGAACTACTGCACCCATTTCATATTCAATGGGTACAATATCTTTTACCCCATAATTTTGAATCAAACCTAGCTTTTTGCCGGTTTATCCAGAAACACAGAATTCAAGATAGGAACTTTACATAAAGAATTTCATTCACAGATGAAGCCTGTTCCACGAGGAGTGGCAACTAATTTTCACAATGATTATGTCTATGCTGTTGAAAATCCTGATGCAACTAAAGTAACCCATTATCAGCATGAGTTAAGGATCAATGTGTGGGCAGGAATCATAGACACTTTCATAATTGGTCATGTCATTTTATCACCTCCACTAAATGGCGAAAATTATTTGGCACATCTACAAAACGAATTACCAAACTTATTAGATCCCCTGCCATTGGAAGTTCGAAGAGGAATGTGGTTTATGTATGACGGTGCTACTCCACATTTTACGTAAACGTACGTAATTATTTAAACGTACAGTATCCAAATAGATGGTTAGGTAGAGACAATGATGCACCCGCACATTGGCCAGCTCGATCCCCTGACATGACCCCGATGGATTACCTTTTATGGGGAACTCTGAAATCCCTTATGTATTCTAGGCCAGTAGATACAGAAGATGAATTAAGGAGACATATTTAAACTGGGGAGTTGATGCTTTGAGAAATGATGACGAAATGCTCCAGAGTTCAGTTTAATATTTTACGACATATTAATCTTTGTACATACGAAAATGGAGGTCTTTTGAACATTTGTTAAAAGCATGTAATTTTAATAAACTTTTTGTTGTTGATAAATCTCTTATTGACTGTTTTTAACTCGAGAATAAAATTAATGGCACATTACTTGTTTTTGTAATTTTTGAAATCAAACATTTAAATCCAGATATCTCAAAAACGGCTGCTCAAATCAACTCTTATACCAGGTATACCTTTTTTAGGTAAAAGACGTTGAAGAATAAGAATGTTTATTTAAAAGTTAAATACAGTGTGGCTGAAAAAAAGTATTTTGTTTTAAATGTATGCAAGGTACCGCAGGTGGCGCCTTCTAAATTATACAATGAAAATGAGGGCAGATTTTAATTTGTCACCCCACAATCTCCCCTCCCCCTAGCCAAATATTGTGACAATAGAACAATTATTAAAAAAATTATGTATGAAAAACTAAAACCAGGTTGCACTTTGAACACCCTGTATCTCCGAAATCATCCACTTTTAGACCAAGGTAAGTTGGATAGATCGTCATACGTTAGCTTCAGGAATTTGTGGTAGCATTTTTTCAGCACCTTTTAGAGACACCCTGTACATATATTTAAGGCACATAAAAAACCTCAAAGCTTTGCCGCTTACGTATGATTGGGAGAGAGGGGGCATGCTATTTATTTGTAGAAAATGGTAAATCATACATATAATGTATTTCTTAATACATAGAACATTGTTCTCATGTAAAGTATATTCTGGCATGATTAAAATATGAAATTAACAGAAACACAGCTTCTTCAATTATAACAACAATATGTTCTTGTGTATGTCCTGAATCACTAGCCGACGATATTCTGCTAGTCAGACCCTTTTATGCCGGCGATTTGTGTCGTCGGTAAAGCGACGGCAATTGCGGCCGCTTTTTATAAATCGCAGGGAACAAATGGATCATTTTATGCACTGCCGTCTGTTTTACTTGCGGCTCGCGTGTATAAAAACAACCAGCTGCATTTTACAGTCACGACATGGGCGGCAAAAAATGTCTGCATAAAAGGGCGCTTAGTAGAGCATTAGGATATCTCAGCGAGCGACTCAGTAGTATAAGGAGTAGAATAGGGAGAGAGGGGTTGGAAATGATTCAGTTTGTTGTTAATTAGATATTCAAAGTGGATACGAAAAAAATATATTTCAAATTTCTTTGTTCAAAAATAAATTAGGCCAAAAACCTGCCTGAGGGACCCTCCCCCTTTCTACTGTTATTGTGCATAAAAATTTTATGTGCGGCTCTGTGGGACAGGTATACCATATCCCAATAAGACAGTGATTTATGGTTGGTTTTTATGGCTTTTTTTATGTGTCTTAAATATATGAAGCCAACTATACCTGACCATTTCGATGATCTGTGGATATACTGTATATAAGAGAATGAACTTTATCCGTCAAATTGGGGGCACCGTTTTCCCACTATTTATCCTGTCAGGAAATTGTGAAGGCTTAACGTGTAGACTGCCCGTTATTTCTGCCAAGCGAAGAGTCATCTCCAGATTTTTGGTACCGCTGATAATGATAATATATACATTATTATAATGAAGACTATTGGTCACACAAATCACCCTCCTAAAAATATGCTGTCAGTCTGCCTTTGCTAACATGGAACATAAGTACATAACAAATTTAAAATTGTGCAGTTACAGAGGATATTGGAGCTGTTTTCTCTTTTTTAATTTAACGAAATATATCAATAAACGGGGATAAAATTCCCCATCATAATATTTTACTAGTACAACTCCGTTTTTTCCGTCGGTAGAATCAAAATGAGGAGGTGGAATAACGGTATGTTTTCTACCATGAGCGACATTTTTTACTAATACATCAGCCATTATCAAAATTTTCTTCCTGCGTTTATCACAATAAATAGCTGCATAAGATAAGTCTGGTGTAAAATTAACTCCTTTACCATACCTGTGGCCATTTTCACAATTGTGTCTCCAATCAAAATTGATGTTACAAATGCTATCGATATATTTTTCTTTGGTGCCATGAAAAAGCCTTGTTGGTTTAATTCCCCCATAAATGAGTTGTCTCCGTAATTCAAATTGTTTTTTCAAATAAGGATTAAAAACTTCTTCCACATCTGTAAGTCTATAATAACTTATGTTACTGAATAATAGTTCGATATTTTTGTACTCTAATGAGCAATGGTTCAATTTTTTATATCGTACCACATCAACTCCATAACTGAATTGTATGGGGGGAAAATATGAGCTGTCAATATTCAATACCTTCGGATCTATAGTTATTTTAAGAGGTTTAAAAGGTTTGTAGATAGGTTCTGTATCATTGTCTTTATTACAATGTAGATTCCATGAAATACTAGTATCACGGGCAAAATCCATCAGATAATTTTTCTACAAAAAAAAAAAAGGCGTGAGATTGGTAGTTTAGGATATGTATGTATGCGACCCATCACTGACAATGATTTCTGTGACCATTTGATCCCCATTTTGAGGAGATCCTCTTTGCAAAACAGCTTTACATCTAAAGTAAAGCTCTCTCCATAACTTCTATCTGAATAGATAATAATTTTCATATGACGTAACTATCAAGTAACGGTGGATTCATAGAAGTTAATTTAAATTAATTTGCATTTCCATGAATCCCACGAATTTAAAAGAAAAAAAACTATTACAGGTTCAAGAAAAAAAATGTATTTAAATGGAACTGATAAATTCATATTCATATTGCTAAGTAAGAATCAGTACTTATAACTAGACGTTTGTATTTTCGATTTGCGTACCCTATATACATGCACAATACCTCTTAAACAAAATATCAAAACGAAAATTCACACCACATAACCTCAATTTATTTTACAACGGTACAAAGACTTGTGGTTGTGGTTCTACGCAAACGCGTGCGTTTGATTGTGAATCTAGTATATTCAGTATTCTCACATTTTATTTTGCGTTGCACACCTCCTAAATCCTAGGTGGAAACTTCCATAAATAATTATGTTTTTTAATGATAATGATGACGATGACATATGTATCAGACAATACGCCGAAGGGTCGAAGTTGCTGCCACCGCCACAGGCCACAGTGTAGTCACATCTAGGGCATTCTCGTCGCAATCATGTCTTTTTTAACAGATTTAATTTTATTTTAAGGAGCTGGTTCTCAATTCGATCAGTACCTATATGTTTTTAATTTTCATGTTTTTGCATTGATTTCTGTGCTATTTCTACGAAATCTGCAAGCTGTAGATTAGGTGTATGACTATTATTGTAGGTGGTGGTGGTGGTCCTATATATCATATGTAGCACGTTTGAGCCCTTTGTTGCAGTCTAACAGTCCTTCGAAGTAAAGGGTAAGAAAATTTAGGGAAAATTTCCGTACACTTCAAAGTGTTGTCACATCGCAACAAAAGGGCTCAAACGTGCGCCAAATTTGGTTTTAAGATCCTTGGGATGCTTATTGCTTGATATGTCAAAATTTCAAGTCAATCTGACACCACAAACAAACTTTTGGTAGCTTATATAGGTATACCTGCCTTTTTCTTACAATAACCCAAAAAATGTTTTCCAATTTTTTTCGAGAAAAACCGTGTTATATCTTTGTTTTGCAGCCCTCCTTCGTGCGCCAAAAAAAAAAACGTTATAAAAAGTAGGTATACCTATACATACAACGAATAAAAAAAAATCGTTATAAAAAGTAGGTACCTATAGGTATACCTATACATACAACGAATATATTTTCACAATTATTTTTAAGTTGTTAGTCGTTTTTTTCAACTTTTCCGGAGCCCATTGATGGTCATCTATGCCTCGTCCCTCGCAAAAATGACAGTATAAAATAATAAAATGGGTTTAAAATTAAAAATCCCACTGTTTTCCGTGAAAAGGCGCGTGTAAGGCTCTATGTGTTTTTCTCATTCGGTAGCTCCAGGACCAGGACTATAATAATATCTAATTTTGTTTACAATTTTTTAACAAAGAATCTGGTTTTTTTTCTGTGAAATAAGCTAGGTACACAAAAAGAAAATTTTAAGAAAAACAAGAAACGCGCGATGAGATGGGATGTTCCCCTTTTTCCATTGACTTTCGTGCCACATTTTTATTTTTAGTAAGTAATACTTATTTACAATTTTCCAGTAAAAAAAATCTATTCCAGGACAGGTAAGTATTTGCTTTTTAAATAATTTAAACCCTATAGTTTTATTCCACTATAATATAGGTACATATTAGCAGAAATGGCAGTATCAACACTATCAACCAACCATTTTATTTGTGCGTTTGTACATATGTATTATGCTTATATGCTTCGAGCATATAGGGGAAAAGTATTATGTACCTACGGAACGGACGGAAAACCGCCAATTTTATGTAACTAATAAAGGCTGATTTACAGTGCAATAAATATGTTTGCGTCCCTCACAGGAACCGAGGAATCATTAAGAAACGCAGCGCATTTATATGTCGTCTCTCTACTGTCTACTGTGATTATTATCAAATACGATACATTATTTAAATATAAATTATATTAACAATTAAATAGGTATATATTGGAAGATCACCACAGAAAAGTCATGCTCAAAATATATCACATAAGGGATCCAAACAAAAAACAAAATAATAATATTGCACGAACTGCAGAAATAAAGACGAAGTTCGTGTTCGTGTGCACTGTGAATCGTCCTTAATAGAAAACAAAAATTGTCAAATATAACATACCTAACCTCATTATAATTCGGTTAATGTTTATGTTGAAAATTGCAAAAATATTTAATTTTTAGCGTTAAAATGGAAGGAGAAATAGATATGGCAGAGGTGAAAAAAGTTTTGGAAGGTAACTAAGTATGTTAATTTAATTAACCGAAATTGCAACGCATTTCATTACCTAACTTTAAGTTCATTCAAATACTAGCTTTGGTCAACCTTTCTCAAAATTTTCGATGAAAAGCAGTTAGTTTTTATTAGATTTTATAGTAGTTTTTTTTATTAGATGCCGGTATGTACGACCCAGAACTACCACAAGAGACAATGATTGCTTACTATAAAGTAATAAAAGATTCAAAAGACACGGCAACTGTGGAAGACGAAACAAGACGAATAAGTAAAAGCCAGCTAGAAATTCCCAGCGATCTTGATGACAGCACAGAAGAAGTTATTAGTAATATTAGTACTCCATCTAATAATGTTGAGAAACCATTTACTCCGAAGGTATGGAGTTCAGCAAAGAAAGTTTTAACTAGTGATATTCCTGAACATAATAATAATAAAAATATTAAAGGAGATAATGTGGAAGAGTTGATGAATGACTTACATAAGGATGCTACTAAAGTTACCTTTGGCTTTAATGAAATGGTCGAAGATTCAGGACAGACTTTAAGTATTATTAGCCATGAATTAAAGTATGTGCCGATACAAAACAGTCAACTTTTTCTAAATAGTGAAACTGCTTTAAGAGCTAAAATGTTATATACGTATCATACAAAACTGGATAAGATGAAGAATAAGTTGGCTAGAATGTCTTTTTACCCGGCACCCTTGCCAAAGGTTATAAGCATAACAGATACGTTCCCTAGTTTCTCAGATGATGTTGATTTTCAGGAAACTTATGTTTGCCGTTCAGGGCGTCAAACAAAAAAAAGAGTTTATAATTATGATGATGATGATAGCCAAGATGGTGTTTCTAATAAAAAGAACAAAAATTCAGAGGAGCAGGAATGGTTGTGCAAAGCACCCCAAATAAAAAATACTCTTCGTAAAAAAGCTGAAAGTAATCCTGTTGCCACTGATACAGATATGATTGAGTCAGAAACAGGTATTTATTATTATGATATGTTTACTTTAGTGGCATAGCAACCTCTGGGAGCTCTCTTTAGCACTTTAGTTTTGTCCGATTTTGAAAATTTTCTAAATGGTAATGAAAAATATAAGGCGAATAGAACATATTAAAAAATAAAAATTAAAAGAAAAAAAAGTGTTTCGGAGACGGGCAATGGAAAATCGCGCAACAATATGTATATATATTCATAGCAAATGTCGCAGATATCTCGTGTTAGTGGAAAAAGGCGGGGGGACACCTCCCACTCCCCTCGTTCTTTATATAAAAAAAACGAGAAGTCATTTAGAAATTACGCCTTATTAAACCAGCAAATGTCGCAGATATCTCATGTTATTTAGTGGAAAAAGGGGGGGGGGGGGACGCCCCCGTTCTTTATAAAAAAAATAAATAAATAAATAAAAAAAGAGAAGAAACTAATTTAGAAATTACGCCTTACTAAACCAGCTAATGTTGCAGATATCTCGTGTTATTTAGTGAAAAAAGGGGGGGCGGGACCAAATTGTGAATGGCATTCATTATAAAAGAAAACAAAATAATATCAAACAGAAATAATTTAGTAGATATAAAACAATGAACACACTAACAAAATTATCCGTAATCCTGTAAAAATAATGCCCGAAATGATTACCGTAAATATCTGAACAAATACAATCCATGTAATCATTGCAAATGTCAAGATGAAAATAACGATAATATCCGAAGTAACCAACGAACATTCCCGAACTGGTGCAATCTATGTTATTCACCTAAATCTACTCGTAAGTGAACTTGTACTTCATTGTTATCGAGCTCAAGTGAAAAAAAAAATATCTTACAACAAACTAAAGTGCACCTGAGCCCAGCTAGATTTACCACCTTTTAGTTCTATCAAATTAGATTTTGAATAAAGAACGCATGCATCAAAATTTTTGTATAAAGCATGTTTCCAACATTTTAAACAAAACGCCAAAAGCTCTTATACACTGGAGCTGTAAATGTTTCAAGAGGTCAAAGGTAAAAAATACAGCTTTTTTGCAAATATCTCCGAAACTTTTTACACAAACAAAATATATTGTATCACAATTGTAGCTTACAAAGTTTAAAGTAATAAATCCCCTATGGATGATTTTTTTCATAAAAGTGATACTTTATAAGAAAAATGCTGAGATAAAATTATGAACGAATATCTTTCATAACTCCTGTAGTATCATCTTTGCCCTGGGTTTCTATGTTAATTTAGTCAATGACTTTTTCAAAAAAATTCGTAGGATCTACTACTTCTATCATATTGACTTGCTCCTCTATATCGGGTATAGAATTAGATAGATTACAAACAATAGAGCAATACAGCCCAATTTTCTGGCAGCCACACTGCACATTAGGGTGGACCTTATTTTCGAACCTTCTTTTTTTTTTACGCCGCCCTCTAGATTTTTTCCATTTTGTGAAAAATTATCATCTGTCAAATTTCAGATCAATCGAAAGACGAAAAGACGTGGCACATCGAATTTGAAATTTCGAATTTTAGTAATTTTTCGCTAACTGAAGAGGCAACTTAATTCTCACATTTATGGTTGAAATTCTTAATAATTCGATATTTGATAGTAAATTTTATCTATAAGAACAATATTTGTCATATTTTTTCAATTTTATTACCTACTATATTGGTTCTATAAAGAATAACAACAGCCAATGTAGGCGAGCCTACTTGTTAGGAGTTGAGACCATTAAATTTAAATACTGAGAAGAGACCTACTAGGAACCTACTAGAAAACGATAATTACTTGAGTTCTAGAGTTTATTTACACATGACGTCACTACAGGGCGTGGCACGGGAGAAGACCAAGCATCTGCGGTACATAATTTGCTGGAGGAATGGAATCTCACTGATAAAGTACACGCACTTTCTTGTGATACCACAGCGTCAAATACGGGACTTTTATAAGGCGCCTGTGTCATTCTTGAGCAATTAATCAGAAGAGACGTTCTCTATCTGCTCTGTCGTCATCATATTTATGAAATTGTCTTAAGTGCCGTGTTCCAGAAAGAAATTTCGATGTGTTAAAGCCCAAATATCCCAAATTTCAAGAGATTTCAGCAGGCCTGGTCTAAAATAATGAAATCAAACTTTAAATCCGGAATTCAAGATAAGTATACTCGGGAGAAACTGGGGGATGTCACAGAAATGCTTCAGTTTGCGTTACGAAGTCTGCAGCAGGCCAAGCAGCCTAGTGAAGATTATCGCGAATTTCTCGAACTTATAATTTGTTTTCTCGGTGGAACTTCTCCCCAAGGGATCTCTTTTCGAGTTCCAGAAGCCTTCCACCAGGTGGATGGCCAAAGCACTTTATTGTTTGAAAATGTTTCTTTTTCGAGAAGAGTTCGTTATGGAAACCGCAGAAGAAAAGGAAATACGCGATGTATGCATTTTTCTCGCACGATTATACTTTCAAGCTTGGTTTCACACACCTGTTGCTGCAGAAGCTCCTCGCCAAGATTTGCAATTTTTGCAAAACCTTTATGCCTGCCGTCACATCGACAAAGACATAAGTAGTGTCGCATTAAATAAGTTTTGCAATCACCTGTGGTATTTAGCACCAGAAGAAGCGGCGTTGGCATTTTTCGATAAAAACATTTCAACCGACACTAAAAATCTGATGGTACAAGCTTTAAAACTTAACGAGAGCTCTGACGAATCTATAAAAAAAGTGACAATTCTCCCTAAGGACGTCAGCCAGTGGGCCAGAAAATCGATCAGTTCATCTACAAAGATTCACGAAAATTTTTCGAAAGATTTTCGATATCAACAGACTTTTTGGATAAGGATCCATTAGAATGGTAAGATGACGATGGCTATAAAAAAGGATTGGACATCGTCAAAGGACTCAAAGTTGTAAACGATTCAGCAGAGAGAGGAGTTAAACTGATGCAAGATTACAATGATATTTTGTCAAGAAAAGAAGATGACAAACAGTTCATCCTACAAGTTGTTTCGGAATATCGACGTCAGTATCCAGATGTGAAAAAGTCTACGTTGATGAAAAATTGATTTTTATTCTGTTCGTACAAGTCTGTTAATTTTTTCTTTGCGTATTTAATATACTTATTTCTTTATACTATACTTATTTAATATTTCTGTTTCCTAATGAATTTTCTGTATCTGTATTATTCTGTATTATTATATTTTTAGAATATTTCATGTTAGGTCTAATCCTTAAGATTTTAGTATATAAATTTTAATTATTATTGTCTTTATTAATGAAAAAACATAATATATCCTGTCTTATATGACAAGATGTAGTACCTAAAACAGAATACTTGACTAAATTGTAATACTTGGTAGGTATTTTTCAGTTTCTAGAAAAGTATTATTTTCTCACGAATATGAGGGATGTGCCACGTCTTTCCGTTATGTGATCGATCCCAGATTTTATAGGAATTATTTTCTCAATAAGTGGAACACATTTACGGGGCGGCGTGAAAAAAAAAATCGTTTTCATTTTTTTCATGTATAGTTAAGGTCCACCCTACTGCACATGCAGCCTTTGGTAACAATGTTTCAAGTGACCCAAAAAATGCTATTTGTCATCTTCCAACTACAATTTCATATATGAAGGAGGGATGTAGCCAGGTGGGGGTCTAGAGGGTCCGGGCAAAAAGAAAGTCAGCTAGCCATATTGCATCTGATTTTTGGTGTTTTTTTTGCAATTTTATTGCCGCCATATGATACAATGGACCTAACAGCTTGCCGATTTGAAGCGACGCAATCCGAATCTAAGTTAGTCTTCAGTAAGTAACCTACTCCATGAATATGGGGTATGTCATGTGATTATATATACTAGTTCCTTTTCATAATGAAACATTAGAGATATTGTAATTTTAGCAAGGGGTAAACCACTAACACTTTATTTGATAATTTACTGATTACAGAATACTTCTTAATTAACCAAAATAACCTTTACACTTTGTGTACTTTATATTTAACCTCACCTTTTCGCTGCCAAATTTTACTTAAATAGAACTTCTTCCTCCGCGCCGGTAATCGCGCCTTGTATACTCTGAAATTGCCTCTAGATTCATCCAGAACCAATCACGAATCTTCTTCTACCACAGTCTAGAAAACTCTACCTCTTTCTACAAGTTTCCAGTCACTAATAGGCATAGGCGTATCAATCTCCAGTTTCAAGGGGGTGTAATACATAACAATGCCACCTCCTTAAGCCTGATCGTCCCGATCAGGCAATTCAGGATCATCAGTGTATTTCGCCAGTCTGTCCAAATGTACGATCTTCATCTTGGACTTTTTGCTTCGATGAATCCGATAGACGACGTCCCAAACTCTAGTACGTTGCAGTTTTCAACTTCCTGAATAGTCTTCCTGGGTGTAAATCATTAAATGCGCACTGATGGGCTGCAGAGCCTTTGAAAGTCTTTGTTTCGCATAGTTTTTGCAATTTGTTGTTTTATTTCGGGGTTTAGAACAGGTCACAGTTGTGCGGGTGCTCTCTTAAACGTTACTGACAACATATTAAGGGCTATTGACGATGGTATGTGTACAGTGTTGGTCTTGTTAGATTACTCCAAGGCATTCGACACCTTACATCATGACACCTTGCTAGTCATTTTAAAATTTATCGGATTAGGGGACTCTGCTGTTACTTTTATAAAAAATTATTTACAAAACAGAAAGCAAAGAGTAGTTCTTAACAATGTACTTTCTCATTCACTTGATATTCTTTGTGGAGTGCCGCAAGGTTCTTCATTGGGACCAGTTCTCTTCACTATTTACACGTCCATGTTTCCCTCCATTCTGGATTACTGTAACGCGCAAATGTATGCAGACGACACACAAGTATATTTTTCATTTGACCCGAAAACCCTAGTCAACAGTTGCCAAATAATAAATAGTGATTTAGAAAAGCTGTACACAATTTCACTTGAACACTCTTTACGTCTTAATCCCAGTAAATGTGCTGCAATGTTTTTTGGTAGACGGGCAGACAGAATCAAACTAGCACACAATGTGCAAATAAAAATTAATAATACTGCTATACCGTTAAAAGATGAGGTAAAAATTTTGGGTTTAACAGTTGACACTGAATTAAGATTTCAGAAGCATATATCTCTCTGCATTAGCAAAGCTATTTCTAAATTAAAACTTTTATATAATTCTCGACATATACTTAACTTCAATTTAAAAAAAACATTGTGTGACTCTTTAGTTCTTTCTATATTTAATTATTGTGACACCGTCTATGGACCATGTCTGTCAGCTGCCACTTCTCAAAGAATTCAAAAAATACAAAACTGTTGCTTAAGATTTATTTTTGGTATCAGAAAGCGAGTCCCAGTTAGTCATAAATTGAATGAATCCAAGTGGTTAAATATGAAAAATAGACGCCTTCTGCACCGTAGCACCTTGTATCTTAAAATTATACATTCTTGCACACCCTCATACCTCTACAGAAAAATTAGGTTCCGAACTGACGTTCATAATCTAAACATAAGATTTAAGGGTACTCTTACTCCGCCTCGTCACCTAACTGCAATGTTTGAAAGATCTTTTTCTTTCAACATTGCTAAATTTTACAACTCCCTTCCTCTGCCTCTAAAATCCCGGTCTGTTGTTAGCTTCCCAAAACATTACAAACGTCTTTTGCTTGGTTGATGTGTTGTAGCATAACATTCATACAATTTGATAGGTTTTCTCTATAAAGCAGAATAGATAAGGCTATAGTCATCCAATTACATATTGTGTGTACTTACGTTTTCTTTAAGATTACTCCATCTACTTCTTACTTGGTTAAGTGTAAAAACAGCTGTAAGCATTGTGCTCTGCAGCTGAACTTCGCCATTTCGATTTATAATATATTTTGTAGTTGTATTATTTGCATGTGTAAATTTATTGAATAAAGTGTATTATTATTATTATTATTTTATTTTGCATTTGCTGTGCATGACCCTGTAAATTCCAGGCATAACACGAATAACATCTAGCAGCCATAGCTACATGAGTTGAATTTTTACAGAAAAGGAAGTAATCTGAATAATGAATGGCTGTGAAAAGTGGCAGTGAAATAAAGATTATGAAATATAGATTTTTCAAATATTGTGCAGATTTTATATAATATACCTAACATATTGTCTAAATGTTATTGGCGGCATTATTTTAATTTTTTCTAATTCTTTGGGACTTCCTGCCACATGTATTTTTTTCTTCTTTTTTAACCGGTGTTCAGGGAATCTACAAATTATCACGATTAACCAGGGAAATAACCTCTACGTCTGTGACTTTTACGAGGTTGCTTTTTTTTAACAAGTAACATAAATAAGTATATAAACTTGAAATTAAATATTTCGCCGACGTTTCAGAAATTTAATCTGTTCATACTAGAATTTGGAACATTTTGATCGAGGACCAATTTCCATAAGAATCTTGTGGGGTCCTTTGGTAAAAACTATTTTTTTCGTAAAGTTAACAGTTTGTTTTCTTTTATCCTTTTGTCCAATAATTATAAAGTTATGGAAAATAACAAAAATTGTTATCCGAGATTTTTCTTGAGTAACTGTTAGTGGAGGGATTATACATCACAAAACCACAAAAATCAGTTGGGTATACCGCGCAACTCCCTCAAAAAACCACCCCTTCGGTGAAAATAGCCTTATTTTACTGATGACTCGTTAACCGTTAAAGATATAAAAAAATTGCTCATTATGAAAAATAAAGCTTGACTAATTGCCTAAAAAAAAGTCCTCTTGTAATTTTCTTGTATATGCCATGGTTTTTGAGAAAATCGATATTGAAAAAAATTGCGAAATTTGTATTTTTAATGCGCACAAATTTTCGTTTATTTGAATTTTTTTGCATGCGGCCTATAGAAGATATTGAATTCCTCGAAAACCAAACATGCTAGCAAGAAAAATCAAAATGGGTTTTAAAGGGGACATAAAATACTCTTTTATGTTTCCATTTTTTTATGGCTATTGATATCTATTAGTATATATAAATAACAATATAATATAGTTACCTCTTGATTTTTTACACTTTTAACTATTCACAGGCCCATAAAAAATAACTGACTTTAATATAAGTTATAAATGCATTATTTTTTAGTTCAAGGCTAGTACTTCAATGCAGAAAAAAATATTCACATTTACAAATTTACCAGCATGTTGAAGTTAGCCAAATTTTGGCCAATTTTGTATTGTTTTCTAAAAATAAAAAAAAGACGAAACATCTTGAAAATTTTGCTGAAAACATTTTTTTTTTTTAGTTTAGATATCATATAACTATTGTTTCTAATCATTTAATAGTTGAGAAATTGTATTAAAAAAATATCATCAAAAAATTGAATATGCAGCCTTTTTTGGATTGAAATAGTACCTACTTACTGTTAATATGCTAACCTTAATATTGCAGGGTGACTTCTAAATGGGTCACTTTTAAAACATTTTTCATAGTGTTGGTACTAGATCTCAATAATCTGATTCAGTTTTAAGTATACCACTAAAGTTCTTAATTGTCCTTGTTCTGGATTTGAATTTGCATGTAATCATTTTTAAAAGCTTTTATTTAACTTGCAATGTTGTCTGTTTGTTAGTGTTAGTTTGTTTAGGTCAAATCTTGCAATCAAAATTTCGACCAGTTCTAAGCAAGCTAGAGCTTTGAAATTTGGCACATGTGTATAAGTCCGGTGACAATACAATATAGTGTTGCGTGTTTCCGCCCCTAGGAAACACCCAGTATGAATCCATGGGTTTCAAAATAATTTCTACAAGAGATAAACACTTTATTTAATAATTTACTGATTACACAATAACAGTACTTCTAACTTCACTCTCGTTACCAAACTTCACTTTAATAGAACTTCTCCCCCTTCCACCGGTAATCGCACTTTATATACTCTGAAATTGCCTCCAGAGTCATCTAGAACACAATCGAGAATCTTCTCCCGCCACACTCTAGAAAACTATCTCTTTCTACAAGTTTCCAGTCACTATTAGGCATAGGCGTATCCCCCTATGATACTCCTATGCCTGATAGTAATGCATAACACTGCCCCCTCCTTAAGCCTGATCGTCCCGATCAGGCAATTCAAAATTATCTGTGTATTTCGCCAGTCTATCCAAATGCACGATCTTCATCCTGGACTTTCTGCTTTGCTGAATCTGATAGACGACATCATTACCGTTGAACTTCCAATCATATAGAGCCTTCATCCGATCACTGGCTGGTGATGGCTCCGCTATATTGTTAGCCAACCGCTTGAAAGGAGCTCCCGTGACCTGCAGTTTCTCCTGCTGGTAGTACTTGCAATCTTCCTTGCACCTTCTTCCAGATGAAATATCTGCCTTTTTCTAGGTTTTCATTTCATTCTCATATCCTTATAGTGGCGGACTTCTCGTAATGCTCCGAAGCTGGGAAATCTTCACTTCTCTAGGGGCACCACGTTCCTTATCTGACACAGCATCACTGGTACTGGCTTCCTCTGGTTTTCCCCTCGGCTTCACAGCATCGGCCTCTACTCTCTCCAAGCTCCTCCGTGGACATTCTAGCTGGATATGTCCTCGTTCTTCGCATCTGTAACATTTCATGCGCCGTCCACTTGGCCTTCCACTACTTCTATTCTGAGTCTCTTCGACCTTTCCAGCATCCAGTTTCCTCGAGTTCCGATGTCGACAGTTTCAGTGCCCTGCTCTGCCGCAGTTGTAACATTTAATAACCCCCCCTTGGCTTTCCTTGTCTTCCTGGAGTATCCAATTTAGCCAGTATTCGAGTAAAAATTTTCTCCATCTTGGTCAACGTGGGGCTTTGGTTCTCTTTTTCTGGCTCAGATTCTTCGTGTGTCATAGCCCGCACTCTTGACTTTGGAGTATCCCTATAGATGGCTTCTACTTCTAGTGCACGCACCAAGGCTTCACTACTACTGTTATATCGGGATAGCCTGAGGACTCGCCTGATCTCGTCCCTTATCCCATCTAGAAATACCCCCACTGTCAATTGCTCTTTAAATTCTCTTGGCACATTAGGATATGCTAAGTGTGCCAGTCTTTCCACCGCAATTTCAGCTGGGTCTGGTATACTTGAGCAAGGTGTTGATCCCCATATCGTAGATCTAAGGCAGCTTCTAAAACTATAAAGTTCTGTTGTTGGTCTACCGGAATTGTCTGGAGCAACTCCACTGCTTGGCCTCTTAAAGTCACGACTAATGCCTTAGCCTTCTCTTCTTCATTCCAGTTGTTTGCACTCGCTGCTGCCTCAAACTGTCTCTTGTAAGTCATCCAGGAACTTTGACCATCAAAGGAGGGAAGTTTTAATCGCTGGCCTGATGATACCACTTGCTGGTTTCCTCTATCCGTCAACTGTCTTTTAAGCTGGTCAATCTCTCCTTTGACTTCTTCTTAGAACTTGTTTGCTTTTTCCTCGAGCTTGTCCGTTTCTCCTTCAACCCTATCTACTTTTTCTTTGACTTCACTTATTTTCTCCTCGACCCTGTCCATTTTTACTTCGATCTTATTTTTGAGTTCTTCAGTGGCTGAAATAAAGGCATTCTGCTGTGTCTCGATAACTTTCCTCGACGATGTTCTGTAAGAAATAACGCAAGTTATGCAAACTAAGTGACAAACGATATGGCAGTGTCGGCATGTATCACAAGAGACCATTAAGTTTAGGAGTGTTTATTTTTATATTTTAGTTTCGAGATACTGCTTGGATTGTTATTGAAACGTGATATCCCTAATAGCATGGCGTTGAGTGAACGGTACAGTTACAAGGCCGGCGCAGCGGCCTAGACAGATCTGTCGCTCTCGATACGTTTTTCGTAAGATGGGTCCTATATCATGCGCCCAGTAGTATTTTCAATACTAAAAGTTTAATAAGGGTTTTTGTTGACAATAAAATAACAA
The DNA here is from genome assembly GCA_963583905.1 of Stenurella melanura. Lineage (NCBI taxonomy): Eukaryota > Metazoa > Arthropoda > Insecta > Coleoptera > Cerambycidae > Stenurella > Stenurella melanura. The sequence goes on along the minus strand of CAUZXK010000088.1, from coordinate 111,853 downwards.
AACGATTCCAAAACGTTTCACCCTGTCGAAACTTCGAGGTCACTTAGGCTGCTTTTCCGAGCATCTTTTTGAGGGTGCCTCGCTTCCCTAATTCTAAGCAATCCAGTCGATGCGTAGTATTTTATTTGTTACGCCATGGGTGACTCAAGTTTTATATTTTCGTTTCAATTTTTTAATGATTCCTAACTTTGAAAGGAAAAGAGAGTTTTTTTTTGTTCATGATGTAGGACCAGTTATGTTGATGCATGAGTAAGACTAACACAAGTACTGTCGTAACGGGGAGGTCGTCCAATGTTGTCACTTAGATAAAAATGTGTTATTTTAATTTATTAATAATGTTATTGATTAACTTAATTGGTACACTATCGTGATGAGAAACAGATCAACAGTAATGTTGTCTTGTTTTTCATATTATATATTAGATGTTGCAAATTACAGAAAGAATACTTCGTCTTCGATTTTGCTTGTCGGAGACAGTGGGACCAAGAAAAAGTTATCTGTAGTTGACCAAAATACGAATCAAACACGTATTCGTAGTCGCCTATGCCCGTCTGCAACTTCTGCTTTTTGATTATAGCAACCATTTATTAATATTACGGGAGCCTATCGACCAAAGGGGATCGGGCACCGCAGTTGCCGCTGCTTGGTGGAGATCTTGTAGGCGTCTGTAGGTATTAGTTCCATCCAACGGCAGGTCATGTGACCTCTACGTCTTCGAGAGAGAGGCAAAAAACATAGGGCCACTTAAATATTGCCAAAAAATTCTGAAAAATTTCAGGTGCATTTTATGGGAAAAAACAAGCAACTTTTGTCTCTTGAACATTTTCTCCAAAGTGGTTCCTTCTCCCGGAAAAAATTTTTAGAGAAAAACTTCATGAGCCAAAAGTTGCTTATTTTTGTCCAAAAAATGTACATGAATTTATTCAGAATTTTTTAGCCGAAAATAGTTTCGGTCAAGAATTTCCCTAAACTATTATTTTCTTCCCTAGATTCTTTTTTTTCAGAAAATTTCCAAAAAATTCAGGCATATTCATTAGATAGAAATAAATAATTTTTGCTCCTTAATCTTTTACTTTAAATTGCTTCCTTCTCCCGTAAAAAAATTACAAAAAGTGAATTTGTAAATCTTCATTAATCCGTTTAGGGAAAAGTAAGTGTTTTAGAGAAAAATCCAAGAGCCAAAACTTGCTTATTTTTGTACAAAGAACACGCCTTCATTTTTCAGCCAAGAAATAATTTCGGTGAAGTATTTCGTTAAAACCTTTTTTTTCAGAAAAGTTCCGGAAGACCCATACACATTATTTAGACAAAAATAAACAATATTTACCTCAGTTGGTAGTTTCGCTGCCACCACCCTGATTTAATAGGGAAAATAATCTTTTTGTTTTCTTGGGAGAAAGAAACGTGTTAGAGAAAAAGTCCAAGAGGCAAAAGTTGTTTATTTTTGTGGAAAGGATGCACCTCAGATTTTGGTATTTTTTGAAAAAAAAAAAATCTAGGAAAAAAATAATAAATCTAGAGAAAATTTTGTCTGAAATTAGCACTTTAGAGAAAATGTCCAAGAGACATGAGTTGCTTGTTTTCGTCCAAAAAATGTACCTGAATTTTTTCAGAATTTCGTACCCGTACTATAATGTCAGATCGCATTCAGGCCGAGAGAGAACAATTTCAATCTTTGTTACATTATTTAAACCATGCACATGTTTTGTATTCTTTGCTTATAAATAGATTTGTATTAATATTCAAAATATTTCGACTTCTTAACTTAAACAATTCGGTCTTATGTCTTTATTACATTTGGTCTTAATATCGCATCGTATCGGCACACCCACATCGCAGTGTGTTGTAGAGTTACTATGCCATACTGCTTATCATCATGATCAAATTAAATAAAAATCAAACATTTTATATAAATACTGGCTTCAATATATTCGCTTCCTTCATGTTAGATAATTTCTGTTAGAGACTTTCCGTGTGCTTCGTCTCTTTCTTCTTGTTGTTTTATGTCCAAGTCTTGCACGATTTTCCTTAATTCTTCCTGACGTGTTTGTTCTTGGTCCTCAAGAATTTTTCTTAATTTTTCTTGACGTTTTTGTTCTTGTTCTTCTTTTTCCTGTTGGCGTTTTTGTTCTTCTTCTTGTCATTTTCTTTCCCGTTCTTCTTTCTCTTCCTGGCACTTTCTCTCCTGTTCTTCTTTCTCTTCCTAGCGCTTTCTTTTCTGTTGTTCTTTCTCTTCCTGGCATTTCTTTTCTTCCATCCATTTTCTTCCAGTATAACTATGCCACCATGTTGCAGGTTGCGTAGTTATACTAGTAAAAAATGATGTTAAATACAAACCTAGATACGATACAGTGATAAATTCCCTCGAATATCATTGTGAACTAGCAGCTGTTGAATTAGTGGATTTTAATATAGTAATTGTTACTTCATATAGATCGCCACAAGGTGACAAACATATTTGCTCAATGCTTGAATAAAATATTTTTCTACAATACCATGATGCAGTTGTGAAATTACTTATGTTTAAGTATGTCATTTCGGTATCAGGTAAAAAATGTTCTATAAAGCATAGCACATCATATTTTTTATTACAGAGGTGTAGATATGATTCTATTTCTAATGTTTTGTTTCTAACAGATTGAGTATTTAAATGGAAAATGGATAAATCGCAAGATTCATTTACTATATTCGAAATCAAATGTTTTCCCCTCTATTATTAAAGTTGTATATTTTCGAGTATATTTTCAATATTTTTTTTTCTTGTAACAATTTTCTTTAGCAATAATAATAATAATCCTTTATTACTAGCATAGCTAAAAATACACAAAAAACGTACATACATATACATATATATATATATTAATGTATATACACATACATATACACATATATAATATACAAATACATAATTTATAGAACACATCACATCTTAAATTTTTGTATTATGTATTATGTAGACATGTATTTTACAATTTTTCCTAAAAGACATTATACTTCCACTATCTTTTACACTGTCTGGTATATCGTTATACATTTTTAAACCATTATGAAATAAATCATTTTGACCATGGTTTGTTCTAACCATGTTAACCAGTGGTGTTAACATTTGGCAGCATAAAATAAATAGTAACATAAAGGTTGTTATTGTGATTATAATATTATTTGTTTGATGTTATAGATCCTAATAATGACAATACTAAACAACCACAAAAAGCAGAATCAAGAACTCCGTTATCAAAGAAACCGCCAACAAATTTGGAAATTATGAGGCGTAGCAGTCTATTCGGAGGAGACTTTCCAAAACGAAGATGTGAAACTATATTCGATAAGTTATGTGAAGAAACCAAGAAGACTGAGAATGAGAAGAAAGCTAGGGAATTGTTCATTAAAACTCTGCCAGACACAAATGAAGATAATGATGTAACTGCGTCTAATGAGGAAGTAATTACACTGTGTGATGATGAACCTATCAGGAAAAAAGTAATACCAACCATTCCTGGGCGAAAACCTATCAACAGAAAAAGGAGTAAAGCTGATGGTAATTAAAATACATATAGGGCTTTTCATAAATAATCACAAGACATGTGATCGCAAAATATAGGCATCCAAATATACACAGGTAGTATTACGAAAGAGAGAAATCCATTAATTCTAGTTAAGGTTAAATGTTACAAACATTTACTAATAATAATTTGATATTAGTTTATTATTAATTAATTATCCATCAAATTTAAAACTGATGGCGATACAGTTTTAATATTAAAAAGTTGTATATACTTTTTTATTTGCTGGTATATAAGCAAAAGTTCAACATATCTTTAATAGTTGTCTTAAATCACTCACAGTTTTTACTTGGAGACATTTTCTTTTTAAATAATATACAGGGTGTTTGGTAAAGCGATATTGATCCTAAACAGGGAAGTATAGGTCGTCATTTAACATCTATTTCAGCAAACATTCCTATATGAAAAATGCTACGGTTTTTTGTATAATGACTATTTGGTACTTTTTTAAATCCAAATTTTTCTTCACTTATGTATTACTCACTCACTAGTGATGAATGCAATATTTTTTTCGTTGTCGGAAATAAATTGTAATAGAAATTTAAGTTGTCCAATTTGAAAGTCTAATAAATTTCTTTTAGAAAGTCTTATAGGTATTACAATTATTTTGAAAACTTATCTATTTTGTTTTTTTTAAGCAGTATCATCATGCATACAGTCAAGGCTTACCAGTTATTACATAAATACAAAAAAATATCAATTGTTAGTAATTTTTCATAATCGAAACTTAAATATGTGGGGTTTCATTTGTTTTAATTTATGTCAAGGCATACTTGATACATTTTGAGATTTTGAATGTAACAGTAATTGCAAAGGAAAATGTGGATAAATATTGTGTTGTGATGCATTGTTAGATTCTTACAGAGAAATTACTTTTAGCTGCAATGTGAAAATGATTTACTTCCATTTGAAAATATTGAGTGATTTCGAAAAAAATTATTAACACAAATAAATGATAAAAAAGTCCAATATGTATTTTTCTTCAATTATTTATGCATATTATAATAATTTTAGATGGGTCAAGGTATCCTAGATTACAAATTAAAATTTACTGTAAAAATTTTTAAATACTTAGTGTAAATAGTCAAGAAATGAGTGCAGTCATATGCAGAATGATCTCTAGATTCGAAAAATTCAAAATTATACAGGGTATTCTATTTAATAATCAAAAGTTGAAGTCATTTCCGGTGAAACCAGAAGTTGTAGAAAGATTTTTTTGTGTGCCACTCACACTGTTTTGTGATACTTTCAACATTTGCACGTTGGCGACAGTGATTAGTGATTTATATAGGTTGTGTGCGGCGACATGAAAATTCACATATTTGTCATCAAATCCAAATTCCCAAGATGTTAAATGGAAACTAATGGAACTTTTCATTATATTAGTACTTTTGTGGACATTGTATCATACAAAATGTCAAGTTTTGGCTGTGTTATTAATTGTGGAAGTGGGGCAATATGAATTGACACCAGTTTATATTAAATTACCTTCATTTTTCAACTAGAAAAAGTTGAGGTTGGAACATGGCAACTTCGTAAGCTTTAAATTTTGATGCTAGCACTACACGTTGGGCCAAGTCTAGCAAACCTTGGCCAAAGCCAACGTGTCGATGGTAAGTTTGTCTTGATTGGCCGTGAATGGCCCAAGTTTGCCTGTGATCGCTTCGGTGTTGGTAAATAGTACACAAATTGAAGATATTTTGGGCGTGCTTGACTCAGATAACAATTTCCCTCCACACGTTGGTGCATGACAGTGAATTAATACCGCTTACAGCCTGGGTACCTATGTTTTTCCTGTCGTTAGTGTTGTGTTAAAATAACAGTTTAGAACAACGATAATATATTTAAGTTGAGAAATAATTGGGTTGACATCTTTTACAGGTACCGGAGACTTCTATAGCTGTTACCAGTAACTAGAAACCTTAAAGTAATAGCCAAATGAACTTTGACTGGTATAGCTTTTCGCCAATCAGTATCTCTCTTTGAAATACTTGAGAACTTGGCCAAAAATGAATACAGTCATCCGTCAGCAAAAATTCGATATTAATAAAAGGTGCCAAATATGGAAGACTTGCATAAATACATTTACAAATTTCCACCATGTTGAATTAACCCTGTATATTAATATATAATTGGTGTCTTCCTTACCAATCGTGTTAACTATATGCCAAATATTATTGCCATCTGTCACATTTTTAGCTGTACATTCATGTAGTGGGGTGGAAGTATAGTACTTAGTGGTAAAAAAAATTAAAAATCTTTTTTCTTTGAAGTAGGTTTAGAATGTCATGAAATATGGAAATTTTAAATCTTGAGCGGGAACAAATTTTTTTCATTATCTATTTCCTTTAGACGGTCCACCCTGTATATTTTCCAGTGAAAGTCTAATCATTTCTTTACTAGCAGTAGCTTCAACTACCTACCAAATTTGACTGTTCTCCATCAAGTAGTTTTTTAGTTAATGCATCAATAAACCGACAGACAGATGGAATTAAAATCCTATATTTCCGTAATCTACATGATCTCTGACGGAAGTAAAATAGAAAAATTTGATCAAATTGGTTTTAAGTAATTTATTTTCATATCACCGAAAAGTACATAAATAACTATAATCTAAAATAAAATATTTTGTTGTACGACTTAATGCCCCTAAACAATCGACAGTTCAATTTTCAACTTAGCAATTGTTTTCTAGGCATTATTATAAACATTTCAACTCGAAACTTTAGCTCCACTAGGAGTATAATCTTCTAACGATTCATTATAGTAATTTACGTTATAAGTCTAGTATGTGACTTATTACTGTACAAGTTGTTTTACCAGAATATAAACGAGTACTGTAATGAGACCTACCGGACGTGTATCGTATAATATTTTATTTCATACTCTCTTTATAACTTTTTTAAAATGAATAAAAAGTCATAATTATTGAGATTTAAAAAATACTAGTAATGTAACAATCGCATCACCTTAACGATGTTATAGCTATTGTTTTTCATAGTTAATTATGATTGTCTTTAGCTTGTCACTGTCAAATAAATAAAACCATAATTTATGCATTGTTTTGTATTATGGAGATTTTGGAGGAAAATAAACTTTTCGAGTATTAAATAATTGCTAAAATTGTGTATTTAAATATTATATTTCTTATATTGTTAAGTCAGAACTAAAAAATAATTGCTTACTATTATAGTCTGTTTTTAAACCAGGAGGAGTGTTTTAAATTTAACGCGCTAAATCATATATCTGTGATTGGACAGGCCTTCGCCAGGTAATAGTCGTAAATTTTGACATATTAAAAAATTTTTAATTTCTTGTCATAAATTATTTGGTTATAATTTCTATTTTATCGTTTGCACATTATATATCAGTTTTTAATCCCTTTTGTATAAATCTGAAGGTGGATACTGGACTACCCCAGGGATCTGTTCTTAGCCCGCTACTATTTAACATATATACTCAAGATATTCATAGAATTATGGATAATCGAATCAGTGTTTTACAATATGCGGGCGATTTTTGTATGTATGGAACAAATAAAAGTTATGCCCAAGGTATCGTAGATCTGAATTATGCAATGTTTTGTTCCAAGAATTTCCTTTCTGACCTAGGTTTTGACATATCTCCTAACAAATCGGCTGTCGTAATATACACTAGACACAGACTACCCAATGTATCTAACCTATGCTTGGCAAATGTTAAAATACCGGTCTTGCCACATTACAAATATTTGGGGGTTAGTTTAGACACCAAATTAAATTGGAATGCACATATATGCGAATGCTTAACTAAGGCAGAAAAAAGTCTTAATATCTTAAAAATAACTTGTAAACGAACTTGGGATGCTGATCCCAAAATCGCTCTCCTTTTCTACAGATCCTATGTCAGATCCATACTAGACTATGGTAGTATTTTTTATGATTCTGCTACACATTCTAGGCTCGTTAAACTGGACAGATTACAATATAAAGCATTAAGACTGGTATTGGGAGCCTTTAAATCTACCCCAACATGTGCTCTATTGGTGGAATGTAATGAGCCTCCACTTCATCTTAGAAGGAAATATTTGGCCCACAAATTTGTACTGAAAAACTTAAACATTTCCAACAACAAGATCTGCATAAAACTAACTACCCTTACTTCTTACAGTTTAACAATGTCGTACTGGCAAAATAAAAAACCCCTATCCTGGCCGAAGTATTTTCAAGCATCCCAAACCATAGTTCTATATATGAAGAGGAGACCTTGCCATTCTTTCAGGCGGCCTATGACATTTCACACCTCAAAGTAAAAGTTATTTTTCCCAAATATGAGCACACCACAAATAATACGCAAATAATCCGAGAAATCACATCCAAATTCCCTAACCCTAATCAATTGTATACAGATGGATCCAAGTCCAAAAATTATGTGGGTTGTGGTTTTTTTATTAAGACCAGTGGAATATCCTTTGGATATCGGCTAAATGAAAATTGTTCAATATTTACGGCAGAGTGTATGGCTATCAGTAAAGGTCTCGACTGGGCAATCGACAATCACAACTACCTTATAACTATCCTCATCATGTCCGACTCACAATCCGTCTTAGGTGCAATTTCAAACCCAAACAAGAACATTATGAAATATAAAATAATAACAAATATTTTGGAAAAAGTTATAAAGTTGAAAACTCTAAACAAGGAAGTTGTCTTTATTTGGGTAAAAGGACACTCTGGTATAGTTGGTAACGAAACAGCAGATTTAATAGCTAGAACTACCAAAGGTCCCAAAATCGAGTATTTACCATATTATGACCTGATATCCAGTGCCAAAAGGGATATGAGAAAAAAATGGGAGGAAGAATGGATCCACACAAGGCAAAACAACCACTATTGTCGCATATACAGCCGCCTACCTTCTACACCATCTTTCATCTCATTCCCGTACAACAGGTAAATGTTTATAACATACATTCGGTGCCTATTTGGTCACGGAGCTTCCAAATCCATGCTGTTCAAGATGAAAATCCTTGATAGTCCTATCTGCGACTGCAACGGAAATATTGGCGACATCAATCACTGGTTATTTGATTGCAATTTTAACGCAATTGGTGTGAACTTCTTGAAAAAAACGATGTTGGAGAACTGTATTTCACTACCATTGGATAGTACCTCGCTGCTATACATAGTAACCACAAATGAAAATTTTAAATATATATTTTGGGAGTTTATTAGGTTATGTCGTGTCAAAATATAGGTTTAGATGAGTTCCTCTGTTCTTATCCACTGTTTTTTATATCACCCCCTTACCGTTGCCCCGTGTGTGTTACGTGTTAAACAAAGGCGTCATGAAGGGCACCTTGACGTGAAGTGTGTGTCCCTGTCCAATAATCCTTGAGTCTTGTAACACTAGCTGGTCCTCTCGTGTTAGGTTATAGGTCGATTAGTTGGAATTATAGATTTTAAATATGGATTAGTTGTGTTATATCTAGTATAGCGTAAAATAAAAACATCGTGGCTAAATGGAGACATCCAAAGCCAGTGAAGGAAAAAAAAAATTAAAAAAAAAATGCCTTTTGTATAAATCTGAAGGTAAAAGTGGCTAATTACTTGGTGCCTTTATATTGCGTAAGTTGTATGAAAGCTATATAAAATATCTAGAGGTCAAATAGAGGTCGATGTGTTATAATAAAATACACACAAAAACACTGTAGTCGTGTTTTGTTGGTTGCCCAAAACGCCAAAAAGGTTTTAGTGTATTTTCTAGTTAGTTTTATGGTGTAAATGGAACTTTCATATTTACTCCTCCTGGTTTAAAAACAGGCTATAATAACAGTAATATGAGAATGTTACTAGGTAACACATTATAGCATCTGATATCGTAGTGTGTTACATTACGGTATCAGATACTGAAATGTTCGATTTACCGGCCACAAATGAGTCCGGGAAATAGTCATTTACCGGACAGTATGAAATAAAAATATGTGAGTTATTGTTCAAGTTATCAGTTATTTTATGTTTTGTAACTTGAGAAATTCACCAAAAAGTGTTGGACAAATCTAGTTTTCTTTGCAATTTCGTTGTGAAGAATTTATTTCTCTTTTTTTTAAGATACACAACCAGAGGTATTTAAGAAAAACTAAAGGAGCACAATTTTGAACTCTTTCTTAAACAAAAGCTTTCCACCACATGGATTTAATCCAAAACTTTTTACTACACCTCTTGTAATGATTGCATAAAAATAATCGCTATAGTAAGGTAGTTCCTGGAAATTTTAGTTTTACTCCACTAAAATGACTTATTTTTTAAGAATTAATATCATTACAAATTTAAAATTCAAAGTCGTTGTATTTTTTAGGCTTAGCTCCACTGAACATAACAGTTAGTAATTCAACACCAAAGAAGGACACAACAAAACAAAATTCCAGTTTAAGTTCCAGTAAAAGTACAGAAGAAACTATCCCCAAGAAAAGGCCTGGACTGCGTAAACCCTTATCGGATATTGGAGCAGAATCGTTACCATCCACAAGCCAACTCTCCTCCAATGATGTATCATGTCCGATTTGCAATCGTTTATTTCCTGAAACTATAATAGAGGTAAGAAGTAGTGATGAGGCGAGTGGTTAACCACAGTGCATTTGGCAAAAATATCTGCCAGCCAAGGTTAGGGTTTTCTAGTATCTTGCCTCTTGACGTTTTTTTCAGTTTTACCTATTTTTGTCAAAATTTCAAGTTTCGGCCCAGTTTCTGCCACGTTGATGGCAAATTGTCCAAATACCAAATGTACAGTACAGTACTGTACATGCCAAAACAAACTTTTTGTGCTAGGTTTGGTCTGATAACTAAAAAATATTTTTTTCAATTTGCACCAACTGGAAGTTTCGTCTGCCACTGTAATTGGAGTATGTGACATACATATACTACCTATCTATGTGGACAGATATATTGGAAATCATTTGATTAAAAATAAATAACGTACTAAAAAATACCTAGTGAAATGGCCCATTGTTAAATTCACCAATGACATTTTTTTTGTGAGAACGATGACCTTTTATAGAATCCCCTCCCACTATCGTAAATTTTGTCACATTTTCGGTAAACTCCTCCTGCAAAAAGCAAACACATTTATTGAATGGCTTCTTAATCACATTCGGTGAAGTACTGTATAGGGTGCGTGCATTGTATGGCTGACATAACCTCAAATATAATATTTATGTAAGTTTATACTCATTTTTAATGTTTTTATTCGCATTTCTAGATCGGAACCAGACATTAACGAACTCTCTCGGATGATAGGATGCATATAATTTATTGAATATTAAAAATAGACCGCTAAATATCGGTATATTTTTAATAATCAAAAATATAAAAAAATTCTGGGTATATTATTTGAGAGACTTTTTAAATATTACTGGTTCCAATCTAGATATTCGAAAACAAAAAACATTGAAAGTGAGACTGGGGCGTTTGCATGGTGTTGAGATAAATGCACATATCAAAAGATCGTGAAAAATAAAGTGACCCGTATTTTTTTATTTTGTCAATAAATCACTATTTTGTTTATAATTAACGTAAACTTAAAAATAGTGGGGTATCATGACGTACGAAAATTTTATCTGTTATTAAATAGTACATGTATATTTTTAAATATTAATTCGGTCGTCTACTTCTTCCTATATTACCCAGAGATATTACCAAACGCCAAACGTCATAATTATTCATAAACGGCGATTTGTGAATGTTGTGATTGATTGTTTATTATTGTATTTTTATCAGTCTAACTCTAGTTTATCCTCGAGATATTTGAATAAAGCAAATAAATTTGTTGCATACCGCTTTTCGCAAATATGTGCAGATCTTAACAAGTTGTTTTTTTAGGTTATAAATATGAGTTCTTTTAAGAACTGCATTATACCAGCTCCTTTTTGCATGAACACATCAGGAATTCACCAGACAAAATATGTTTAACTGTCCATAGAGATTTTAAACGCAGAACCGATTGGGATGGCAAAAAGTGTAATCTATCGATATATGAATCATTTGATACATCACAATACTCAGATCGATATATTCGATATATCAACAAAAAATTATCGATATTTCTATGTATCAATTTATTTTGTAGATTAACATTTAATGTCAAAAATTAATGAATATTGCTTAAGGTATAATTCGGGAAGATGGGGTGGCATTCCTTACAGTACAATATTTATCTCGATTAAAATTTCGAAGAGCGGGGAGTGATATTCCTCGCAATAAAATTTTTCTCTCAACTGAAATTTCGAAGAGCGGGAGGGGTAATATGCAAGTTGACCCTTTTCAATATATTTAGAAAAATATCGATATTTCATCCTGATATATTGTAACAAAAGAACGATATGAATATATTCATGTTTTAGGACTAATATATCGATATTTATTTTATATCAATGCATCGTTTGCTGCTGTAACAAATAATAGTGGTCAGAAGCAGCACAGTATTACATATTAGTAGAGAGTCTAGAGCCCACTACGAGGCATTTTAAAGGATGAGGGATCGACTAATAAAGGGTATACAAAAACGAAAAACAGATTCTTATGTAAAATTTTCTGCTGGATTCGAATTTCGAGTTCACCAGTTAATTCGAAATTGCGAAATTGTAGAAAAATACATATTTTTGTCAAAACTCGGAAAAGCATGGTATTTTGTTATTTCTCACTCACGCAAAATTGTCTTATCGTGACATCTTTTTTATAAAAAATATATAAACTATTACATGTTATGCGAAAATATGAGAACGCATTGTAAAATATAGTAAGGAGAGACCTTTTTATTATATGATAGTATAGTATGATAGTATAACAACAAAAAGTGAAGTTCAAAGGTCAAGGAAGTTTTTGGAAGCTATATTTCTTTTTGTTGCTGTTTAGTTTAGTCGCAAATGAATTGTTAAGATTCGGTGACTTAACTATTATAATTATGCCTGCTCGGGACAGATTACACTGCATGGGGTACGGTATAACTGTGGCTTCTCAACGAATTATTTAATCGAAAAGGAACACACATTATTTTGTTTCATTTCACTTACTAATTATGAAACACATATTAAAAATAATAAATTCAACTATTTCATTTAGATTCGATATAATTGTACACAAACACAAGAATTAAAGAATTATAAGAATTATTACAAAAGCCATTTAAAACACTATTCTATGTAAAAGCACCCGAGACACTAACAAGAAAAATGCTGTCAGATATATGGGACAAGGAACACCCGAGTACTGACGACATCATCATTAAAACCAAAATGGGATTCCTGCTTAAAAGTAACCAAGAGAAAAATTTAATTACTCAGACCCTAATAAAGCTTATTGCTCAAAAACATATTCTAAATTACAAAGAAACACAACCCTCAACCATGCCAATAAACACAACAGTCTCTACAAACTCATACAGTGTAATCATCGGATCTGTAGAACATGACATTACAGATGAAGAAATTAGCGAATTTCTCACAAAATCTCATATCACCCACAGGTACTGCAAAAGAATTGTTTCAAAAGCCACTAGTAAAACTACCTCCCTCATTAGAATCATAACGGGATGCATGAGCTCCTCAGAAATATTATTAAACGAGGGCCTCTTTTATAAACACAGACATTATCCAGTCTATCCAAGTTTACCACCAGCGCCAATTCCACAACCTTGCTCTCGTTGCCAACTATTTACTCATACACGTGATAGCTGCACCTCACCAATAAAATGCACCAAGTGTAATGGACCACATCACCATACTAAATGTGATACACATCTTCCACCAAAGTGCACAGGGTGCGGGGCCGAGGATCATACTGTGTGGTCACTCAAATGTCCGAAGAGACCCAAGAATCCAATTGAAGGCATACCAAATAATCAAATCAAATCTCTGAACAAGAAGTCAAGCGAAATAGATCCAAAAATCACCAAAAACTCTAAGATACACTCCCCAGTTACCGTTCACGATATGATCATCAATACTTATGTAACTAAACTAAATAAAGAAAAATATACTGATAGAGTAGAATTAATTTCTAAACTTAGAAAACGCTTTGTAGCACAATACAATATTGACACAGTTGCTCATTTTACAGGAAGCAGAATGTATATTTTGATGTTCGACCTCGAACAACCCTCGACAATATCTCCAACCCAACCAATACAAGGAAGTAATAATGTTCAAGTTCACGTCGATATTTAAAATTTTATATGCAAATGTTAACAGCTATATACCAAAAAAACACATTATAAACAATATTATAGAAAAAAAGTGTATCAATTGTACACTCTTTGTAGAAACAAAAACAAAAAAAACTAGCAACACAAAATATCGAAATTGGGATGTCCTACAATTTGATGGTAATATTGTCAACAACAAAGTGAGAGGAGGAAGTCTGGTCCAAATACACCCTGGCTTAAAGATGAGCAAAGACAATCCACCAAAAATAAATAATCCTTTATGTGAAGCTACCCATTTCACAATACCATTTCTTGAAGACAAGTTACATATATTTTTAGTATACATTCACCCAACAGCCAATATTGAGCAAACGATATTCACGAAAGCCGCATTATATAAATACTGTGTCATCATAGGCGATTTCAACATCAATAGGAACAAACAAAAGCAGCTTAACAATTTCCTCGAAAACTCCAATTTCACAAAAGCAAATACGCCCCCACGTTCCACATGGCAAACAACCCAGACACAACACCAGATTTGTTACTATATACAAATAACCTTAAAAGCAACATAGAGAAAATCGAAACACACCCAGACATTGGCTCCGATCATTCAGCAATAGAAATATCCATAAATTTAAACAGGAAAATTGACGACCAAGAAGAAAAGAGAATTAACTACAACAAATGTAATATGGAAGAGGTTAACGATACTATGACAAAATACATCGAAGACACACAAAACTTACCAATGGACAAGGACAGAATCAAACAATTTAACGAAAAGCTGATGACCACAATCATGGAAAATACATCCAAAGAACGAGTGAGATATTACACATACAAACTGCCACCATATATTATTAGAATGATAAAAAACAAAAGAAAAATGTATAGAGAATATTTAAGTCAGCCAAGTGAGGATTATAAGAGACATATTAATAATTATAATAAGGACATTCAAAAACTAATAAGGCAATATAAAGAAAACAATTGGATGAAAACGTGTAACGAAATAAATAAGCAACAAGGGAAAAACTACTGGCAACAAATTAAAAAACTGACTCACTACAAACCATACCAGGGGATACCTGCCCTAGAAAAAAATAATAGAACATATAATTCGGACACAGAAAAAGTACAATTATTCGCAGAACACTTCACAGAAACCTACATGGAAAACAACAACCCACAGTTCAATGATGTACAATATGAAACTGTCAATAACTGGTATGAAACATATTTCTCAGAGAACCTAGTGCCAGACGCGAAAGAAATAGATGAAGAAAGCTACTTTAAAGTACTACATAAAGGTAAAAACACTGCACCAGGATATGACAACATCACGAAAAACGTAATAAGAAAACTCCACTACGAAATACATCTTTATATTAAAATAATATATGAATACTGCCTTAGCCATTGCTATTTCCCACCAGAATGGAAACATGGAATCGTAATAACCATTCCCAAACCTAACACCGACCACACAAATGTTAATAACTATCGGCCCATTACATTATTATCTGTTCTGGGCAAATTTTTCGAAAAAATTGTTAAAACAATATTAGACGATGAAGTTGGACATGTTATCCCGGGATATCAATTTGGTTTTCGAGAGAAGTGTTCCACTGTACACCCCTTGACAGTTATCACATCAAACATACAAACAGCAAAACTTAGTGGTCAATGCAGTGCTGCCGTCTTTCTTGACATTCATAAAGCCTTTGACAGTGTTTGGCATCGCGGGATACTGTTCAAACTAATGATAACCAACTGCCCCAAACACTTACTTTTTCTCCTCAAAGACTACCTGACTGAAAGGACTGTCCAAGTGAAAGTTAACAACCATCTATCGCAAAAAATTACAATTCAACAAGGTGTTCCACAAGGCTCCCCACTCTCACCCTTGCTCTACAATATATATTGCTATGATATATACAACTTTAACTTGAGACCAGAATATTTAGATCTAAATTTATACATTCTACAATATGCTGACGATACTGCACTAATAAGCCATAATAAAAATACTTTCAAGACAGTGGAAGCGCTTCAACAATTAATCGATAGAACATTATCATGGTTCAATAAATGGAGAATGAAACCAAATCCCCTAAAGTCACAATTTATTATATTTAACCATAATGCAACCCCAAATACTCCAACACTGAATATCGATAATAACACAATATACTGCCAACCTACAATAAAATATCTGGGAGTCACAATAGACAATAAACTAAATTTTAACAAGCACACAAAATTAATTAAGAAGAAATGTATTACAAGAAGCAGACATTTCCGGAGCTTAACATATAAAAACAAAGGGATTGACAAAAAGACTGCTGCCCATATTTACTGTATGATTTGCCGACCTATATTAGAATACAGCCACCCTCTATATCTTAATACAAGAAAACCAGTCAGTAAAAACTTACAAGTAGCAGAAACATCATCGTTGCGATCCATCACTAAAACCAGACATCCTAGAAATCCTCTGCATAACCCCCCTAACAACCTTCTTTACCAAATCACAGAGATTACACCAATAAACCAAAGAATATTATCCTTATCTACCAAATTTGCTAAAGAAGAACACAACATAGAAATTATTCAAGCACTCTGCAAAACAAGACAACCAGGAATACACAACCGAAGAATATATCCAGACCTAACTCTTTGGGAACACATTGTCGCACTAGACAATCGAGAATGAAAACTGAAACATGAATATATATAAATGTATACTAACTTTTTGTAATTTTTTTTTTTTTCACAGAATATAAATATGCTGTAAAAAATTAATATGTATAAATAAAACATTGTAAATATTTGTAACAGGCTGAAGGACTTCGGTCGATGGCCATTTGGTGAAACCAATAAAACACAATAAATAATAATAATAATAATAAGAATTATTACGCTAAAAAATCCATGTTATTGACGTAAAAGTCATGAATCATATCCATTGAAACTAATGGAAGTTGTTAGAATATGCTTTTTCATAGCCACTTTCCATTTTTAACTATTATATTAGCACACACAACCACGCAAAACCGAACGATAAATCTCAAACTCTACCTGTTTACTATATTGTTATAACCTCAAAATATGACTTATTTCATGCGTAATGTTGGAAGAAGAAGACGCAGTTTTTCTTGATCGAAATTTACAGAGAAGATTTCTGCATTACTGAGGTATTAGTTCCAAAATTCAACACATATTCTTAAAATTCTCCTACGTCACAAGATTATTTAAATTTAATTTCCAAAAATATACTTATCGCGCGTAAAAGAAAAACTGAAACCACGTAAAATCCCATTAACTTTTACTGAAGAACATAATGAGCCTATTAAAAATGTACTATTTTTTAAAATGCAAACACCCCATTAGAGCAGGCTAGATAAGGGTTGGACAACAAAATAAGTCGTTACAGCAAACTGATAGCGGAATATTGTAGGACATTTCATAATTAAGGAAGGAAAAATAGTCCGAACCACCGCCAACTTTCAGGGGTCAAATGGGGTGGATTTTTAGGGGTGACAAACGGTATTACGATATCTACGCATCCTATGGAAAAAAGTTAAATATAAAGTTGTAGGTAATAAAGAGGTCTACAACTTTTGTGGAAAGCAAATTTATCCTGTGCACATAACAGGTCCTAAAAAGTGATCTGTACCTGGGACTCAACATGGTAATCCCTATGTATTTCGACGTACTGAACACGAATCCGACGTCCGTTTAGCTCTATCACCTACCAATTTTTTGTAAATCACGAAAATAGTCTAAGAAACCTAATTTCTTTGGGTTATTTCCGCGATTTACAAAAAATTGGTTTGTGATGGAGGTAAACGGACATCGGATTCGTGTTCAGCACATCGAAATACATAGGGACTACTATGTCGGATCCCGACTACAGATCACTTTAATTGTTTTGTGGGCTGGTATTATAAAATACAACAAAAAAAGTTATATTTTCGGATTCTTCGATTTTCCGGCAATTTTCTCCATTGCACCATATGTTGTTTTTTTATTTATTTAAAGTAGAAGTAAAAACAAAAAAACGAGCCTTGTCCGAACTCTGTCGGATTTTACAGATTACATTTGGGTTGTTCAGGCGTTTTACCTCTCTTCACCTTGACCTATAAAGATCTTTTGTGATCTGTCGGATAAGTACTTTTATGAGGAATCGCAGTTGAAAATTTCACTTTTTTACTTTTATAAATTGAATTAAACAACATCCATTGAATTTTTTTAGGTAAGGATAAAAATGCTCTCCGCAAAAGTTGTAGATCTCTTTATTACCTACAACTTTTACATCTAACTTTTTTCGATAGAAGGCGTAATTTAGCCAGAAATTGCAAAATCCATTTTTCACCGCTAAAAATCCACCCCATTTCACCCCAGAAAATCGCCGGTGGTAAGGGCTATTTTTCCTTCTTTAGTTGTGATATGTTCTTAAATATTCCGCTATCAGTTTGCTGTAACGACTTTTCTTTTAATTCTAACACTTATCTAGCCTGGCCTAAATAAATTATAAAAACGTAAAACGACCACGCACTAATCTTATCGAAAAGCGGTCCATATTAAATTTGACGAAATTTTGGTATATTGTAGTTCTTGTGATGCTGATTAAATGTCTCAATGGGCACAAACCTCTGCTATCGCTAGTTTCATCACTACAGTCACCCGAAGATTAAATTATTATAATGGGTGGTCCCTGGAAAAGGAAAGTTTTGAAAACATCATAATTTTGAAAGTAACTTTACTTATTTATAATAATAATAATAATATAATAATATGCTTTATTTAACAACATTATGTATAAAATACATTTGAAGCACGTCAAAAATATCTCTTAGACAATACAGGTATGATAGTAAAAGCTATAATAAGAAATATAAACAAATAAAATTTTTACAAAATTTAGACAGGTCATACAGAAACGCATATATACATATACATGCACTTATACATATATACACCTACACACAATGTGCATACACATATATATAAATACATCAGGAAAAAAAAAACATTCAGATTTAAGTAGTCAAGAATATTTAAAAATAAGGATATAAATAATACATGAATTTAAATAGAAAAATTAGACATTAAGAATTTAGAAGATTTGAGATTCAGCAAAATGGAGCAGCAATCCCAGTGCACATAACACAATTTTTAAGATGTAAAAGTTGTATTCAAAAATTCTTCAGTGGAGTAGAAGCAATGACTTAGGACAAACTCTTTAACAGTATGCTTAAATTTGTTTTGATTTAGTTGTTTTATATGAGTGGGCAGGATGTTATATAACGATAAATTAAGTGAATTTTTAGCTGATTTTGAAAGTCTGTATCGTTGAGGTTTAAGTAGACTGGATACTCTTGTGTTATAATCATGATAATTGGAGTAGGTATCATAACTCTCACGGTTCTTGTGAATTTCCAACAAGCAGAAGAAAATGTAAAGGGAAGGCAAAGGCATAATTCCCAGTTTTTTAAATAATGGTTGACAGGGCTCAAGAGGATCAGCGTTTGCTAGGATTCTAACCACCTTCTTTTGCTGTCTAAAAACTTTGATAGAATGTGATGAGTTACCCCATAATATAATACCATAAATTAAACGGGAGTGGAATAAAGAATAATACGTAGATTTTAAGGTGTGAAAATTGAGGACAGGTTTTAATTGTCTAATTAAGAAAATAATACTCGACAGTTTTTTGTTAACGAAATCGATATGGCTTGACCAATTTAAATTATTATCTATAACAATACCCAACACTTTGGCAGTTCCCGCTTCAGATAAGCTGTTTTTATTGGTAAATAACAGTTTTTGAGTTTTAGTCTCATTTAATTTGAGTTTATTGACAGTGAACCAAAGTTCAGCCTTCTCTTGAGCTTCATCAGATTTGTGATCGAGATTGTTGTAATTTTTATCGGATAAAATTAAAGTTGTGTCATCAGCAAATAAGACGCTTTTCGTAGGTGACATAAAATTAATAAAATCATTAATATAAATATTAAAAAGTAATGGTCCCAAAACAGATCCTTGGGGTACACCATTTTTGACAACATTTAGTGAAGATGACTTATTATGATATATAACACATTGTCTTCTATCCGACAAATATGACTTGATTAGTGACAAAGGCAAACCCCTTATTCCATATTTTTCCAGCTTCTCAACCAAAATGCTGTGAGACACACAGTCAAATGCCTTGGACAGGTCATGCAGCACTATCAGTGAATGCTGCCTCCCCTCCAAGCCAGAGACTATATCACTCACGACAGCCTGAACGGCTTGGGTAGTTGATTTATTATTCCTAAAACCAAACTGAGTGGTATTTAAGAGGTAATTTGTTTCCAAATAGAGGGAAATTCTATTTTTTAAAATAATTTCAATAATTTTACCAAATATGGGAACAATTGATATTGGGCGGTAATTGTCCATAAGGGTCAGATCACCGTTTTTAAATAGTGGTATAACTTTGGTGTGTTTAAGAATTTCTGGAAAGTATCCTTCAGCGAAGCATAAATTGATTAGAATTGTCAATGGAGTAACTATTATATCAATCGTTGATTTTATTATTTTACTATTTAGGTCATAGTAGTCAGTGCAATTTGAATTGTTTAGACTGAGTATAGCGGATTTAGTTTCATTCTCAGTAACAGGATTAAGGAAAAAAGAGTGGTTTAACTTTGGAATAGTAAAAACAGTGTCAGCGTTATGATTATAATGGTCGACGTTTGGAAGGGAACTAATAATATTCTCAGCTACATTGGAAAAATAATTGTTAAAACTATTATGCGAGATATCAGGACCTAAAGAAGGGTTTGGCATTTTGTTTCTTGAATAATTAACTAATTTCCAGCTATCTTTGGCTTTATTGTTTGAATTTCCTATAAAATTATCATAAGCTTTCTTTTTGCAAATTTTTATTTCATTCTTATAATCTCTGAGTAAAGTTTTATATAAGGCCATATCATGTGGATCTTTAGTAACCATACTAACATGCTTAACACAGGATAGTGTGTCTCTCATATGACGAATTGAGTCATTAAACCAATTTACTGGTGGTTGATCTTTCACAAAACATTTTTTTAAAGGAAAATGCTTATGTACTAAGTTCTGATATGTTTTCACAAAAAAATCCCATAAAAAGTCTGTGTCATACCTGTTGCATGTAAAAATATTCCAATTTATTTCAAGTAGAGATAGTCTGAGCTTGGCTATCCCATGATGAGTTATGCGTCTTCTCCAAATGGTCTGTGGAAAATTGACTGTGCCTGTGGTTACTATAAACTGAGCAAAATGGTCAGAGAGACAGGGATCGATTACTCCAACTTTATAATCGACATCTGACAAATTGGTTAAAATGTTATCAATGCATGTGGCAGATTGTGTAGTGACTCGAGTAAATTCTGAGATTGTAACGATTAAACCAAAGGAAGATATTAAGCATATCAAATCTGTTAAATTACTTGAGGTCATTCTAAAGTTCACATTGAAATCGCCAGTGACAATTATTTTACCATAAATACTGGAAAGCCTGTCAAGTAAAGTCTCAAGCTTATCCAAAAATATACCAAAATCGCCGCTACAAGAGCGGTAAAGAGTTATTATGACAGTCTTACTACCCAGAATCTCAATTCCACAGAATTCAGCGTCAAGTTCACAACTATAAGATTGTAACTCTAACGTTTTAAATTTAAAACTATTTCTAAGAAATATGGAAACACCACCATGCATATTTTCTGATCTACAAAAATAGCTAGCTAAAATATAGCCAGGTATTTTTATGTTATTTAAAGCATCTGAATCAAGCCAATGCTCAGAGAAACACAAGATATCATATTTATGTTTGTCTAGAAAAAGAGAAATTTGGTCTATTTTATTTGATATACACTGTATGTTGATGTGAAATACACTTACTGCTCCACTTTGCTGTATGTCATTTTCAATAATGTTATTAGTTATATTTATATCCCGGTCATAAATCCTATTGTTTTCTAAGTTTGCTGGCGAAGTATTAAGTGATATTACATCATAGTTAAAATTTAGATTAGTTGATTTACTAACTGAGTCCGTCTCTCTTGGCGCTAATTTGCAGTAGACAGGCTGCTTGGCTGAAAAGTTGAATTTTTTCGGAATGTGAACCGCTGAACAATGGCTCCGTCAGGCCAAATCGATGGATTATATACTTCATTTACCTTACTGAGTGGAAAAGATACCTTGAAAGAGGAAGTTGTTTCTTTTTTGTTCCATAGCTTGCAGATGAAGGAGACATCGGGAGCAGATTCAGTTAAAAACTTTCCAAGATCATCCGATGTCATATCCGCATGTATGCGATAAACATGGAGATGCCCTTGCCTTGGGACAGTTTTCAAGTTTAAGTTTGAATTGTTGGTTCCAACTATAACATTCTTATTGAATGAGAGCCTTTTATTTTGTTTGTAATTAGTTTGATGTGCACTCTCATTATTACCGAGTGCCAGCACAGAATTCATCACAATTTTGCTTTGAGCTTGTAAAATGTCATTGGCAACTTGTTGTTTGGTTATCAAGTTTGGAACTGAAGTTTTGATTCCAGCATTTGCATTTTCACGGACGTTCATATTTGATAGGTTAGGTTTTTTAAATTCGACATTAGTAGAGGAGGAAGAGATGTTTGAAAGGCAAGCGTTTTCTTTGTTGGAAGAAATGCTGTCTTTGTTTCTCATTTTCTTTATTTTCATGTCTTTGTCACTATTTGAATGTGGATTTCGAGTATTAGTATTGGTATTACCATTTGTCAAGGTCAGGCATCGAATTTCTTGCTGTAGTTGTTTAATAATGAAATCTTTATGCTTCAACAATGATTTTAAGTATCCAATTTCCTTTTTTAAAGGGTCGTCCTTAAATGTTTCTTCCACATCATGGAATGATAATTCGAGATCATCGTCTGACTGCACCTCCGCCGACTCCTTAACCTCACAATCGGCACATGTCCAGTTAGTTTTTAGATTGTTTAAATCCGCTAACTGGTTTTCACTTATGTTGAGGCACGCAGGATGAAACCATTTCTTACAAGAACTCGTACAACCAATTTTAAAGCTGGTTTTACTAATATTTTTGTCACATTTACCGCACGTTAATTTTGTAGGCATGTTAACTTCGGTGTTGCGCGCGCAAATAAGGTATAATATTGGCTAGGTAATTATATGCATTTTTTATTTCTGGTAAATGTCTTCCCCTTATCTCTACGCACTCTTGAGTACCATTGGTGAAATTTTCTATTAGATGATGCAACATGTCTAACGGAATATTGGCAATTTCTTTGCGGATTTTTATTTTCAACTTCTGAATATTTCTTGGTTTGTCAACAAAAATCCTATGCTTCAAGTAGCCCCACAAAAAGTAGTCGCATAAGGTCTGGCGACCTTGGGGGCCATTCAATGTTTGCACGCCTGGAGATAATGTGACCAGGAAATAATCTCTGCAAGGCATTTGTTAATTCTCTTGTGGTAACTTTATGGCATGAGTGGAATGGTTTCTCCCATGGTGAGAAATCGCAAAGTGTGGTCGAAATTGCCGCTGCACAGCAACTACACAGTCGTTATTTTTATGATACGATTTTATTGCAAAAGCATGCTGCTCACCGGACCACTGTTCCATGATTACCAAATGGCATATAATGACAGACAATATGACAAATAAATCCATGGCCAGCTATACATGTTACAAAATAACATTTTCAAAACTTCCCGTTCCCAGGGACTACCCGTTACTATACGACATTTTAATAAAAATGGTTCCGGTGTTTGAGTTTTATTTAAAAGTTCCTTAAACATGTAATATTAAGTACAGGGTGTCTACTAATCTGGAAAACCTGGAATTGTCAGGGAATTTATTTTAGGCAGGGAAAACCTGGAAATATCAGGGAATTTGTTAAAATAAGCAGTATAACCTGGAATTTGTACATTCAGATAATTATTAATACAAGGGAGTTGCTACATGGACGCCGCGGCGGACATATATCATTTCTTAGCTGTCCGCCGCGCATGCGCATTCGCTTTTGCACGACTTATTGAACCGCCGCACAGAGAAATTGGAATGTTTTTATGCAATTTTCTGAAAAAGATAATGCTGCTTGCGGCGCTGATAATTTATTAACAATTATTTAGCAAAATAAAAATCAACCTAACTAACCCAACTACCATCACATGAAAGAGATAAATTATTATATGAAAAAAAAGAACATTTCTGTCGTCAAATCCAACCAGAATTTGTGAAAAAGGATATCAATCGTTACAAAATATTAAAAAAAAAAAGTCCAGTGGGCAGTATTTGAACCCGGGACCTGTCGCTCCACAACGCGACAACGCTACGCATAGGCCAGCGATCCACGTGGAAAACACCGCTATAGCACGAAATAAATAGTATCTAACCAAACCAATTGCCGCGGCGGACAGCTAAGAAATGATAGATGTCCGCCGCGGCGTCCTTGTAGACAGTTCCTTAATACAAACTATTGAATCATCTGTTAGAAATGTTTCGAAGATGAAGATTATGAACACTTCTTGATACAAATCTTATATAGCTATATGAATGCGCGAGCGCACTTCTCCAGTTATTATTTATTGCTAGTAGTTTCAGAGTTGATTGTGTATGGTAGTTCAGATAGTCTGGCCGCAATCAGCGCCGCCGCTGTGTGGTAATGTCTGCGGCTCTGCTTCTGCATAACTAATTATAGTTTACGTTGAAATATAATATATGAATAGTAGTACAGGCAAATTAGCCATTTAGCGTAACAAAAATTAATAAAAGGATCATCTCCAGGATTTAAGTAGGTAATAACTTGGAGAATGAAATGATGCATTCTTTGCACTTCCAAGTTCCGGGAAAATTCAAAAAAATTTGGAAAAACTTTTTTATTTTCGTTTTTTTAATGTTTTAGGGGCCAAAATAAATAAATAGAGAAAAAAGTTTTCAACAAAAGTTGTAGCTCGTCTCTTTTTCTAAAAATGGTCTTTATAAATTTTTATCTTACTTGGCGGTTTAGAAGATAAATCGAATTTTCCACTTATAGTTTTGAGCTGCTTCGAAATGTACGAAAAATGAGAATTCTCCGAGAGTTTCGTACGACCAGGCTCATCGATTGATAATTCTTACTATTCAGAGCCCCAAAAAAAACTAAAATAACATGAAATGTAGCGAAAAGTCTCAGATTTAATGTGGAACTAATCACAAAATTCTTTAAAAAATTTATCATAGAGAAAAAGTGTTAGAAGATGGCTTAGTAAACTTTGTACAGCTGAATTACAGATTTATTCATATCTTTGCCGGGAGTCGTTAGAATGATAATTTATTCTGCTAATATATTGTTATATAGTGATATATTAATTCATTCATCAATTACATTTTATTGCAATTACTTTTGTTGGAAAAATATGCCTTGCGATCTAAGTAGATGGTATATTTCTCATTGATCAGTCATCTCCAAATTTTGGAGTTTAATTCGCTATATCTTAATTAATTAATAGTAGCACAGTCTTAATTTCTGGATTATAAGTACAATAAGACATATTCTTTCGAATGACTTTAGTTTTTTAAATGCGTGCAGTACTTTTTGAATTTGTCTACATTATTCATACATGTTCAGAAAATGCAGAATTATACAGTAAAACATATACAACTTATTTGTTTCTTAACATTCTTCAATGAGATTTTCACGAAATATAGACTAAAGTGCGTGGAATCAAATTCATGCAGTGAAGAAGCACCCATTGTTACGGAAGAAATAGGGAGGATGCATAAAATTCAAAGATATGAATAAATTAACTGTATAAAGTTTACTAAGCCATCTTCTAATACTTTCTCTCTACAATAAAAATTTGTATGAATATTGTGATTAGTTCCACATTAAAGCAGATCCACATCATTTTTTTAGCGGCTCTGAATAGTAATTATCGATCAACGTGTCTGGTCGTACGAAACTCCCGAAGAATTCTCACTATACTCGCATTTCTGAGCGGCTCAAAACTATACGTGGAAAACTGGATTTATCTCCTAAACGGCTTAAGTAAGATAAAAATGCGTAAAGACATTTGTAGAGAAAGAGACGAGCTACAACTTTTGTTTAAAACTTGTTTCTCTATTTTCATTATTTTAGCCGCTAGAGCAAAAAAACTGAAAATCAAAAACTGTTTCCAAATTTTTTTGAATTTTCCCGGAACTTGTAAGTGCAAAGAATGCATCATTCCATTCTACACCTACTAAAACCCCAGAAATGATCCTTTTATTGATTTTTGCGAGGTTTTTACAATATTTTGCCTTCATTGCCTGTACTATAGATTTTTTATTTGTACTATTTCACTATTTCTATATATTTCTTTGTTGTTAATTTTGATTAAAAAAAGACTAAAAAACAATGCTAATTTTTGTAGAAATAATTCAGCTCGTAATTGGGTTCTAGAAAATAAATGTTTTAGTAATAAAATGCAAGAATTTTTTCTAATTGTTTCATAGAATTTGTTTATATTTTTTTGAGGTGAATACATATTTTCATATTTGTTCGAATGTAAGAAGTTAAAAACCTGGAATTCAGATAAAATAATGTCTGAAAAACCTGGAAAAGTCAGGGAATTTTAAGATTAAGATTTAGTAGACACCCTGAAGTATAACAAGAGCACACCTGAAATAGTGAAAAGAAATAATAACAATTGAGTCATATTTATACAGGGTGTTCCTTAATGACGTGCTGATATTTCAGGGAGTGATTTCTTGGGTGATTTTATGAAGAAAAGTTCATATGAACATATGTCAGCACGGTCTAAGGCTACAGGGTGTTGGATTTTTTTTTAATCGTAGCTTTTTAATATCTCAGAAAGTACTTTAGATATTATTTTCAATTTTGGTATGTGTTAATAGAATATATATGACCACATGTTTGATTAGAAAGTTATTTTATAGCTCCACCAGTGGCATCCTTGCAAACCGGTTCTCTGATATTGTTTAACAAAAACGTGGCACACCCTGAAATATTAGCATGTCATTAAGGAACACCCTGTATAATTATTACTCAATTATTATTAGTGCTTTTCACTAGTTCGGATATGCTCTGGTTACACCTTAATGTTACATTTTTAAGGAACTTTTAAGTAAAACTCAAACACCGGAACCCACCAATAATAATAATAAACGTGATTTATTGATTAACAAAAGGGCATTGACCTCAGTCCTTCAGCCCATAATATTTTAACAAAATTACTGTTTTTAATACATAGATACAAAAAAAAGGTATATAAATAACTATATGTATAAAAAAAAAAATGAAACTACTCAGGGATGTCTTCTGCCCAGCCTAGGAGTGTTTCATATAGGGTCTGTTCTGGAAATGTATATCTGGAATTGATTTATTGATCACATGTTCTACAGTGTGGCTGCAATAGTTGCGTGTTGTGTTGCTTGGTAGCGAACTTCTTTAAGAGGTCTTGGATTCTTATATTGATGAATTGCATATGTGTTCGCGTGTACAGTAACTCATTAGGTGGATTATGAAGTGGGTTAAGTAGGTGTCTCATCTTTGTTGGTCCAAGATACTTTGCCGATGGTGAAGGTTTTATATTCTGGTTGCCCATTATTTTGCTGGATATGTGTTTGATATAGTGTGGTTGAATATTATAAATTGTGTTTTGAAGGGGTTAGGTGTAAGTCTCCACTTATTAAAACAGATTTCTATTTCCATTAATTTCTGCTGTAAATTATCTGCGACCTTTGCTGCTAGCACAACGGAACCATTTTTATTAAAACCTCGAATAGTACAATAATTTAATCTTCGGGTGACTGTAGTGACGAAACTAGCCTTAGCAGAGGTTTGTGCCCATTGAGACATTTAATCAGCATCACGTGAACTACAATATAGCCAATTCGATAGGGACCGCTTTTCCATAAGATTAGTGCGTGGTCCTTTCAAGTTATGTCAGTTATATAATGCACGCGTCCGATAAACAAGACCTCCCAACAGGGCAGTACTAGGTTTTGAGGATTAAACTAAAAAAATTGTTAGACATGGAATTTGGTGATTAACACGTTCACTGCTGTACCGTTTTTTATCGATTTTCATATTTGTAGAACAAATCATATGTGTCTCGTTAAGAACTTTCCTATTTGGCGAAACGAGTCATATATGTCTCGTTGTCATGATTTATGACATCATGTGACGTCAGGGACTCTATTAGGGCAACAGTCTTAGTGTGAACAAGTGCGGATCCAGCATTTTGTTGGGGGGGGAAATTATTTAATGGGTAAAAATAAAATAAATGCATTAAGATGAATTTATTTTTATATCAGGTTTTCTTATCTAAACTTTTCTCCAGAGGGGGGGGGGGGGCGACACTCCCTTCGCCTCCCTCCCCCTGAATCCGCGCCTGAGTGTGAACTCCATTAACAATGGTCACTGAAAATAAGTCTGCAACAGTTGGTTGATCCACTTAATAGTTTGGAAAAAATACGAACCCAAAGTCAATAAAAAATAAACCATAATAAATTATTATATTTATCAAAAATAAAACATCAGTCATAAAATATAAAAGAACTTGAACAAAAATGAAAAATAGGCTCTAAGTCCACTTAAATTTTTTCATGTGCATCGTTGAAACATTTCAGGCAGTACGTTGGTTTTCCCTCACATTCCTCACAATAGGTCGTCACTTGTTTAGTTTTTTTTGTCTGCCTCTTTACTACTCATTGTCCGTCTCAAAGTTTTGTAACATCTGATACATCTACACCTTTTTTTATTTTCAGGACCATATTCCATTAATGTATGGATTATTTTTGGAGTTCTTGGTCTTGGAGGTTGTTCTTGGACCACAAATAAATTTTTGCATAAAGAGTTTCGAAAATCCAACATAGACATTTTGTTATCACTAAATTTAGCATTATGTAGTATCCATGCATTAGTCACTGAACTGTCCAAGATAACTGCCAAAGCGACTTTTCTGTATCACTTTTTCGTTTTTCTTAGTATGTCATAGTAGGCAGTCATTTGGTCCCTGAAAAATAGCTTTATAATTATTCTAAAAAATGACTATAGGAAGCACTGTCTTACCTGAAGTCGACACCCTTTTTTGCGCAGTTGTAATCAATAATACACTGTGGTTTCCTGACTGGAGCATCAAGCCTAATTTTTCCAGTTTCCACTAATGAAGCATTGTGTTTTTCACATGTTGAGAGCATCATAACTGGTCTTTTGTCCACCCATTTTATGACTTTTACGTTGGCTTTTTGTACACCAAAAGTTTCTCCTTTTTTAAGTTTCTCTTTAGTAACTGAATCTGGCAGGCCCCTTCTGTTGGTTCTTAGCATCCCACATATTCTCGTTTTATTTTTTAGCAAATCATCTGCTAATGAAATACTGATATAATAATTATCACAATATAATGTGCGTCCGACACCAGTGAATTCTTGAAGAAGCTGAAGGGTCTTGACCACTGCTTCTGGGTGACCTTTTCCAGAGGTCAGATCACTACATTTTCCTGTATAAACTCTTAAATTGAGGACATATCCTCCTACGGTACACAATTTATAAAGTTTTACTCCATATGGATGGGTTTTGTTTTTGATGTGTCTAAAAAATAGAAGACCCCATGGAATGACGTTCTCGTCAATAACAAGTGACCCTCCACGAATCAACTGAGCTTGAAAATTTCGTATTAGAAGTTCGATAATTGCTTTTGTTTTGTACAGTCTGTCTCCCTCATCATGATCTGTATTATTAGTAAAATGCAAACAGCATAAAAGAAAAATAAATCGGTCCCTGGACATGACATTGGAAATAAATTCATTATGATAGACTGGGTCTTTAGACCAGTAAGAATTTATGACTGGGGTGTGTGTTAATCCCATAGCCAAAATCACAGAAAAAGAGAATGTGTTTCTCGAGCACATGTAGGCTTTCAATGCTCATTCGGGATGACGCGGTAAGGTTGCCAGTTTCTATCATCTGGGTTGCATAAGTATTCGTTTCATCCACGATAATGTCAATGATGTCGTCAGTAATAAAAAGTTTTAAAAAATCTAGAGGACTAGATGCATTTTCGGGAATATTATGTACCTCTCCGTCACTAAATACAGGAAAAATTAATGTATCTGAAGGACTAACATCAGTCCAGAACGATTGATTATTGTTGGAGTTCTCTACTCTTTCGAGGCCTTGATTAGTGTTGTCGAAATTTGCATCCACGCCTGCGCTTTCATGGTCACTTTCTTCACCAGAAATATCTGAAGTATCTGATGATGGCATATAATTTCTATTCACCCGAGTCGTCGGAATCGAAATCTATATCTGAATCGCTATAATCCGATGCATTTTTTTGGGCACAAGCAGTATTAAGTCTTGTTCTGTTGCTATACATCGTTGATCACTGATAAAACTACGCACAAAATATCTAATTGAACTTCCTACACCAAGTCATGCTCATGAAACTGGTAAGTACGTATAGTACGTGCATAAAATCACGATCAATATTATCCCCTCTAACTATATTTGTCCATTCTAATAAAATTGTTCTGCGCCCTCTTTTGAAGAAGCACTGTGTTAGATTACAAACCTTTATAATTGCAAAGAAGTTTGCAGCTCAGTATGCAATTCTCCATACATATATAAATAAGTTTATAAACACACGAAGTTTCATGTGTTGTTATGCTGCACGAGTTATATATAACTCGTGGCGCAAGTAATGTAAAAAATTGTAAGTACAGACGATGAGAGATAAATATGTCTCGTGCATGTTTATAGCATATTTGACTGGATCAAGTTTAGCAGAATGGATTGCTGGTTGTATCGATTTAAACAGACGAAAATTGACGAAATTATCCCATTAGCACAGAACTTTTTTGCGTAAAAATACACTTCGCATAGAACTACAGTGCGACACGAGACAAATATGACTCGTACCGCAATGAACGTGTTAAAAGTAGAGTAAAATTTTAATAATGCAAGAATGTTTACTACAGAAAATTATATCATTTAGGAACACGCCGCTACTTGTGGAGATGAACCTGTTACACGCTCAACTTCGAAGATCTCAAGAATTACATGTGAAATTTGTGATAAAGTTATAGACATTGAAACTAACTATGAAGCGCATGTAAAAGAATGTATTGCAAAAGAGAGGGACAAGAACTTATAAAATCTGGTTTTGTAACAGTTAATCATACTAAATTGTTAAATGAATTCATCATTAATAATACGTGTAGATAATTCTATTTGCTGTTGGTTTAATAAAAAATGTGATTGGAATTCCATTTGATTTTCTTTCTCATTTATTTAAAAGAAGTATTGTGTAGAACATAATTGGAATAAATTATTGAATGAAATTGTACCTATATTATTGTAAAGTAAAATAAAAAATGAACATTATTAAATCAATAACAGCAATAGAATTACATAAGGGAGAAATCTTAATTGTTTCACCATTAATATTTTTATACATCTAAGTTAATTGATAATGTTTATAATAAAATTGCTATGTCTTGAGCATGCATAGTAGAATCAAATAAGTTTAGCGTATTAGTGAAAATTGCATTTATTAATTCCATAACTGCTATGGTTGAGAATTATTTTCACGTTAAACACATAGAAATTTAAAATTTTGTTTGTTATTTTCTTTGTTAATATGCGAGTTGGTTTATTATAAATACAACCTCTACAAGGTGGAGTTAATTTATAATAGCATTAGCATTTAGATCAGTATGCATAATGAATCTAATTTTTGTAATGTGGTGTTATTGGATGGAGTTAATTATCTAATGTTTAATGGACTGCCATGAAGAGTAATTCCTGTGTGAAAATTGAGTGATGAAATTGCTTATAAAATAAATATACAGGGATTCCAGGACTCTGAGGCAGTACTTCGGTAGTGTATAGTTTGGGTCAAAATAACACTAGAAGTACCTGTAATTTTTTTTTCCTAGTGCCAAATAAGGTTCACTTTCAAAAATACTTGCTATTTATACTGTCCAAATTTTATTACAATTGATAAAGTAGTTTCCAAACTAGCAGCAAAACAACTTCTCAAAATTTAACCTTTTATGGTGAATAGTTCCGAAAGGGTGCGCCCTAGGAAAAATAATTATAGGTACTTTTAGTGTATTATTTTAACCCAAATATATACTCCTGAAGTATTGCCCCATAGTCCTGGGACGCCCAATATACACTACTTTGCTGAATATCTGGATGTTCTGCAAACTAGTCCAAAGACGAAAAGTAGCTTGAACCTCGGAAAAAAAAAACTAGAATGGCTGAAATTCGGCACACGGTTATTTTGAAAGTATGTTACATGAAAAACATAAATGTTTACATTTCTGTAAAGGGTGTAGAAATTGCGGTTAAAGTTTAAAAATTCCGTTTTTCTTAAATATCGAGAAATGTTTATCCAGTCAAAAAAAAGTTAAGTTAATTTTTGAAGAAGAGGGGATTTAAAGAAAAGGGTCTTATGATATTTCTTTATGATAAACAATTTGCAAGTAAGATGGAATTTAATAAGTTATAAACATAACATTTTTAAATTTTTTATATTTTCTTGATTAAATTTAATTAATGCAGTATGTAAGTTTGTAAATTTTATCATATTTTATATAATTCTGAGTAAAAATATTTTTGAATATTTTTTTTTTAAGTAAATGACATATTTCTTCCTAAATTTGTTAGTTCTAGTACTAAGTTATACACCACAAGGTGAATAAACATGAGTGAACAAGATCTGCTTATCAACAGCTGCAACACACAATACCGCAGCAGGCAAATGCATGCGACACCTTTTTTTAAAGATTTTGTGTGCTTCTAGACCCATTGAACTTTTTTCTGACAGAGCCATATCAAAATGGATTGTTATGAATTGAATGCATAGTACGTCAATTAATTTATACACAAGAAAACGCTCGACCTTGCAAAAGGTCAAAATGTTCTAATTTTTTAGTATGTTGTTAGGACCTTTGCCAATAGTAAGAAACCAAGTTTTCAGCTTCGAAAGACATCTGCGGGCTGCACAATGCGTAAAAAACAGCAAAATTATTGCTTTAATTGTGGCAAATTGAATTTGCTTCATCTAAATATGGAGTAATAGTCTTTTCTGTAGAACGCATAGTCTAGGAGATATTGAGCAAAAATCGAAGCAAGTGCAAAAATTTCGCTGTTTTCTGGGCATTGCGCAGCTCGCACAGGTCTCTCGAAGCTGCAAACAACTTCTTTTCTTACTATTGACAAAGGTCCTAACAACATATTAAAAAATTAGAACATCGTGACCTTTTGTAAGGTCGGATGTATAAACTGACTGGCCCGTAGGAATTCATCAACAAAATTCATAAGTTACAAATCCTAAATTATCCATTTCCGAATACTGTTTAAAAAAGTGAATTCAAAAAAATAAAGTTAATTATGAAATTAAAAACTGTATTCGTACTACATAATATACAGTTTTAGCCTCATTTTGCATTTTTTGCTTTTGTCATAGGAATAAATTTCACGATTTCTCAGCTATTTTTAGTTGAAATTTTGTGGTTAATTTAAAAACTGTCGAAATCACAAATTTCAAAGTCACTCTTTTAAAGTTGATAAACAAAAAATGGTTTGCACCATTTTTAAATTAAAATATATTAGTATATACTCATGAGCAAAGTATTGCATATATTGAATTCTTCAAATAATTTATTACTGTTTTCTTCTTTATTTTATTATTTAGAAAACAGAGAGTAATACGACTTATTTGTGGGATCTTATGCAAAACAGAAACTGGAAATTGATAAACAAATGTTTTATTAGAAAATAATAAAGACAAATTCAATAATTAAATGCAAAAGTTTGTTATTAGCCGGTGTTCTTCAATGAAACAAAAATCTTCTTTAAATTTGGAGTTAATACAGGGTATTACCTCCACTAGCGTATAATACAGCTTGCATATGCCTTCCCATTCCAATAATCAATTTCTTAGATAATCCAAGCACGTCTCTTTTTAACTGGCTATCTGATTGTTTACCTTAAATAGGTTCATGAAAACAGTTTTTATTATTCAAAGAAATGTGTTTCTACGTTGTGACTAAAAATATTTATAAATAAACAGAACCTTTTTTTGTAGTACCAAATAGTAAAAATGTGCATTACTTTTGTTTGTGAGTATATAATAATCCAACAAAAATAATAATTTTAATCAATTTTTAATGATTAAACAATATTTTGAGTAAAATGTGCTTTTTCCGTGAAATAATTTTTTTAAATGCATATACGTTCTTCAGGAGTCATCTCTTAAAGAACTAAATCAGGACATCCAAAAGTCTACACCTTCTTTAAGATGATATTTCTCGTTTTTTTTTTTTTTAGTTTTTTTTTTGACGGAGGTGTGACACTTTAAGAAGTCTGTGAAATTAGCTTCCACCCAAAAGTAAATTCGTAAAGTGACATTTCATTTTACATGAAAAGTATTGATCCTACGAGAAAAAATCAAATGACTTTTTTTTTAAATATATTTTCTTCTCTATAAAATATAACTTTCGTTTTGGCGAATAAATATTTCTCGAGATATTTAAAAAAACACATGCAACACATTATTTTCCATAATATCATGGGCCAGCCGTTCTTGACTTTTACCGAGTTTGAAACATTTGGTAAATGGACTCAAAAGGCATCCAAAATTTATAATTAAATG
This sequence comes from Stenurella melanura, assembly GCA_963583905.1. Lineage (NCBI taxonomy): Eukaryota > Metazoa > Arthropoda > Insecta > Coleoptera > Cerambycidae > Stenurella > Stenurella melanura. The sequence continues at coordinate 77,427 of CAUZXK010000088.1, read as the reverse complement.
TTATAGCCAAGTAGCAGTATAATATCTTTCTCTACTCGGATTTCGCTATTTTTTTTGTGGATATTGCTCTGTGTGTGAGAGTTCTCATTGCCAATTATTGGTGTCAAGAAGTTGACAGTTTTCGAAAAAGACATTTAAAAATTTTTCGAGAATACATTTTTTTGAAAAAAAAAATTACCTTGGATTAGTTCAAATTATGACATATTGTGGGAGTTGAAATGGTGCGTATCAGGTAATATTTTGGGCATTCAAGTTAAATCCAGTTTTGACGCAGAGTTAACATATATTAGAAACAGGGTGGGCCCCAAGATGGAGCCTTGGGGGACCCCACACACTACCGTTTTTTCTGAGTTTTTTGTTTCACCTATGCATGTACACTGCTTTTGGTTTTTAAGGTAATTTTGAAACCATCTACGACAGTTACCCCGTACTCCCAGCCTTTCAAGTTTATCAATAAGTAAGCTATGTATTTTCATGTATGTTCAGGTATGTTCTACCACTTCGATCCTTCTGAAACTTTTTAGTGTATATTAAGTATGAGCATTATTCATAAAATACCTGTAGTTGTCGTTCAACTGCAATACAAAAAAAACTTTTTAGAAAATTGCAAAAATTTGTCTTTGACTGATACAGTACACAGGGCGTCTAGGAAATATTATGTGGTAGGTACCATTTAAACTACAATATGTCATAATTTGAATTTAATCGAAGGTAATGCTTTTCTATAAATTCATCGATAAAAGAGTAAATAAAAACAAACCTCTATGCAAAATTTTATTGATTTTTACTGCACTAATTTTATAGGCATACTCTTATGTCGCACTGTATATATCCTCCAAAATTTAGCTGACATCATGCTGTGTTCAGCTCACTGGAAATGTCCCTGTATCTTGAAGTATAAATTCATTAAATGCAATAGATACTATTATTATTATTAGTACTCATAAGAAAGTAACATAAAATTAATAATCACTGATGGCACAGAATCAAATTTTAATAAACTTTGGAAATTGTCATGCCCAACTTAGATACATGAACATTAGGAAATTAATTCTCCTCCGTAATTCTATAGATAAAGATTCTACGCTAATAATTTACAGTTGACTACCAGCAAGTCAAGATAAATGGATCATCAGCAATAAATTTAAAAAGTATCTGATTATAGTGCTGCTTATACTGAAGCTGTGATTTGTAAATTGTTTTAAAAAAATTGGTTCTACAATATAAAGTTATTTTTTATAAAAAAATTTTATTACATCCTTACTTTTGTCTTTAATAACTCATTATTTCCATATTCCCCCTTTTCCTTATAGTACATTGAAATGTTACAAAATTTAGGCCGAACCTTGCATTTTGGACAGGACAAGATTTTATTTTTTTGATGTGTAGGGGGGTCCAGTGTGAGTATAGAACTCGGTTTTCGGGGTTGAAAGCCCTCCATTTAGCCGCCATCTTGGAAAAGGGGGCGTAAATAGTTTTTCCACGATATCTTGAGAACCGTAAGTCTCACAAAAAAATTTCTCAGACTTTGGTAGAGAATTGAATTTTCTACTATCTTGGTCTGAATACTTCTTACCATATAATTGAAAAAGTTATAATTAACAATAGACTAAAATTTTCAAGAGGAGCATCATTTGAATAAATGAGCGAATGAATGAATGATTTATTTAGCACTTGGCTAGTTAAAAAAGGAAATACAATAATACAGTACTATTACATACAATAATAACAATAATTAGGTGAGACCTTAATTTGCTCAGGAAGAGCATTAAAGAGGCGAACCCCTTCGAAGAATAAAGATTTTTGTAGGGACATCATTTTACCTGAATCAATATTGCAACTTTGCTTATAATGTATATTATAGTTGTAAATATTGAATCTTTTAACAAGAAATTCATTTAAGTATGCAGGTAATTGTTTATGCTCTATTTTGTAGATTAATACTAAGTTTGCTTCATTAATACTCTCCCAAATTGTCAGCCACTCCAATGCTTGCAACATGTCTTCTACCGGGGTATATTTATTACAATTTAGGATAATACGCATTGCCTTATTTTGCTGTATCTGTAACCGATATATATCATTTTTCTACAGGATATTAACAAAGAAGTACAGTAATTAAAATGATGTAATATAATGGTATTATCCTATACAGCACGAGGACATCCTTAGAACATACTGGGGACAACATCTCAGGACATATGGGATGTCCTGGGAAGATCCCATTATCACCTTAGGATGTCCGTAGGATATCCAAATGGGACAGTTCGGGCTTTGCTGATGGCGTCTTCAGGACATCAGTATGGGTGTGTACAGGACATCATCAGCTCTTATATGGGTTATGCCTGGGCTTATGAACATTGATTGGATTTTATATAGGATATCCCTAGTTCTTTTAGGGTTTATTGGATATTTCTAAAGAAAGCAAAAAATACAAATTATTTTATAATATAGTAGATCATTACTTTTAAACTGAGCCAATAAGCAAAGACAAAGGAATACAAGTTTATATAATGGCAGAGGTAAAATGACTAATAAAAATCTGATACATATATCCAATGAAATAGGTCGACATATCAAATATTGAGGTAAATACTTGAATTTTTGATATAAGTTACTTTGAAGTATTTGAACACGATTAATGAAAGAATTTTTTTTTTCAACCCCGAGAAGGGGTGAAAAAATATATAACAAAGTGTTTTTCAAAATTACTCAAGTAAGAAAGTTTCAAATATTAATTTTCTCATTTTACAATTTTGTAAAAGCATGAAATATTACATAAAAATGATCTCTTGCCTTTTTTTGGTATTATTAAAATCAACAGAGTTTAGGGTGGTTAGAAGTTATAAGGGATGATATGTACAACTTTAAAAAGTTATGGCGTGCTGAGAAAAATATAAAGGATTACGTATCTGACAATAACATCTGCGGACAATAACCAATCACATATTCTCCTTTTAGATAATATAATAAATACAAAGATATAACATAGCAGCATTATATTTATGAAATATTTAACGTAATCTTATTTATCGAAAGAACTTTAAAATGAACGTGAAAAAGACATCGACGCTCGGCGGATTTCTTAGAACTTTCGACTTGTCACAAAAAGACGGCTAATTCAGAACACATTAAATGCATTAAAAACAAATTATAAATAACGTATTTAAATAAGATATACATTTTTAATGAATTATTTGTGCTAGAGGGGATTGTAATAGAACAAATAAGTTCTTAGAAGCAAATTTTACAAACCAATAAAAGACAATAAATAGCCTCAAAATAATATATATACTTGCCCAGGATATTCCCACAGTGGATATTTTGTTAGGCTTTTAATATCTTTGTAGGATATTACTAGGATATCCCCATTTGGGATATTCTCAGGTTGTATATATTTTATTGGGATACCCTAAGGATATCCTGAGGAATGTTGTTCTCGATTGGGATATACAGGACCAAATGAGGATATCCTAGGGATGTCATGTGCTGTGTGGGATATTTTAACATTTTACACTACTGCCATACGACTCAAAAATCCGATTTTTTTACCCAGTTTTTTACAGAGATAATCTATGTGCGGAGAGAAACTGAGTTGGGGATCTAAATAGACATCTAAATATTTAATTTCCAGCATGTATTCAATCAACACGCCATTTATATTGATGCCTCGGTCTAATTCAGCAAATTTTCTACAATTAGCCTTTGAACCTATCACCATTCACTTTGTCTTTGATGTATTTAGTTTTAATTTATTTTGACAAAGCCAGTCTACAAAGTTCGAGTATCAACAACTCCCCTGGGTAGCTATTCTGTAATTTCAGTGAACGTGAGCATTTGTCGTGAGAGGAGAGAGCTCATATCACAATTCCTTCCCAGGGAAACAAAAATACTATTCTATAACTACAGTGACTACACGGGGACGTGAAGTGATCCTTCCAGCGTTGCCAACAGTTGCTCCTACAGCTTCTGTGGAACATTTACAAATCAGTTCACAAAAAGATTCCAAAAAATGTGGGAAAGAGTAACAACCACTTTAAATGCTGTCTCCGGAAACTAATAAAAATAATTCGGAGCAATGGAGAAAAGTAAATTTAATTTGCAATATAATAATTGGATTGTACATAATCTGACTTGTATAATATATTGTATGATATCCCCAAGCATGTTCTTTATTTACTTAATTATAAAAGCCCTATCTGCTAAATCGAAGGGTTTGTTCATGCCATGAGTTTTATTTTTTGAGGATTTTTCCAGCAATCTGAAGGTCTCATAGTACCTCATTGATAATTTAGTACATCAGCAATATTCGTCGCCCTTTAATCCCTACAGTTTAAGTAACACAAACCTCATTGTATGATCTAACATAAAAATAACTTCAAATAAACAAATATCATGCCACCGATATCCAAATAAAATGACAGTTTGCCAAAAAGTGAGGTTATACTTTCATCCTCTCATGCGTGAAAGGTCCCATTCCCAACAATTTACCAAGAGAAGCAAGTTCCCCGATTTTTGGCGTGATGTGACCGCTCCCACAGTTACAGAATACGCTATTTTGGTTTTCAACTGAACTCCGCCCACTTTCTCATGAAAACATGTGCTCACATCACATCACACCAATACAGAATAGCTACCCTGAAGTCTTTTCCACCAACACAAATTAAAGTATCGTCCGCAAATAGATTGACAAATAATAGGGTTATAATTTTTTTTTATTGATTCCATTGAAAAAACATATCAGAAGTTTTTTGTAGATCATTTTATTGCAAATAATTTGGTCTACTCATTTTTTAGATTTCTTTTCTTTGGAGAGGTGTTAGAATGCTGCAAAGGAATCAAACCAATACTCCATTCAAAACGCGCGAAAGGGCGCATGAAAGAGCGCTGCTCTGAAACTACTTTGACTATACGTTTCTTGGGTCGCTGATTACAAAAATCGTGGTTCCGCAATCCTAAAAGTTGGGGAACACCCCTAAAAACGCAAGAAACACCCCTTTTAGAGGTTTTTTCGTGATAATTTCATTAAGAATCAAAAAGGATCCTATGAAATCCCCTTTTTTTAATATTAATTTGTAAAGGTGCTTGAATTATACCAAATATAGCCAAATTATATGAGTAGGGATAATCAGAGAGGGTTAGAACCACCCCTATATGGACTTAAAATGAAAGAAATTGGTAAAAAAATATCTTTCTTCTACTTTTTGCTTCAAATTTGCTTGAATGGGCATTGCCGGACAAAAGTAAATTAACCCTTAATAAGGGGGTAAAACTACCCCCCTTCTACTAATTGAAGCAGACTTTGAAAAACGAGTTAATTTTAAAATGAAAGAAATTGGTAAAAAAATATTTTTCTTCTACTTTTTGCTTTAAATTTGCTTGAATGGGCATTGCCGGACAAAAGTAAATTAACCCTTAATAAGGGGGTAAAACTACCCCCCTTCTATTAATTGAAGCAGACTTTGAAAAACGAGTTAATTTTCTTTGCGTTTTCATTTTATTTTTGATTAAATATATCTAAAACTATTTTAATAGGTTTTTTTTTTTCGATTTAGGTGTGGTTTAACCCTCTGAAAGGGCCAAGGAATAAATTTCAAAATTCTTTTAGTAATATTTCATCAAAAATAAAATGAAAATACAATTTAAGGGTAGTCTTGCCCCTTAAGGGTTGAGAGTAAATTACTTTTGCTCGGCAATGCCCGTATCCACCAAATTTGAAGGGAAGAGTTGGGCGCGATAATGTGAAGTTGTTTGTGTGGAAATTTTGTGTAGCGCCGAGCCTGATTGGTTTGATCCCTTTGCAACATCCTAACACCTCTCCAAAGAAACGAAATTTAAGAAATAAGCAGAGTAAATTGTTTACAATAAAATGATCTACAAAAAACCTCTGATGTGTTTTTTCAATAAAATCAATAGAAATAAAGTTATAGCCCTTAAATGATGTTATTCTTCTATTGTCTACTTTTAATTATAACTTTTTCATTCTCAATTTTACGGTAAGAAGTACCCAAACCAAGATTGTAGAGAATTCAATTCTCTGCAAAAAAAAGCGTATTTGTTTGACTCACGGTTCTCAAGACATCGCAGAAATACTGCTTACGCCCCCATTTCCGAGATGGCGGCCAAATGTGGGGGCCCTCAACCCCGGAAACCGAGTTTTATACTCACCGTGGACCCCCTACACATCAAAAAAATTAAATCTTGTTCTGTCCAAAACGCAAGGTCAATGTAACATTTCAAGGGACTGTTATATTAAAAAGTCTTCAGCCAGGGCCATCGAGAGAAAATCAGGGTCCAGGGGTAGTAACATACGACTCCCATCAATCTTCAATATAAATTTTGAAGAGCAGAGGGTGGCATTCATAATAATAAACTATTTATCTCTATAAAAATTTTCGAAGAGCGGGGAGAAACATTCCTTAGGATTGAATATTTATCCCGTTCAAAATTTTATGGAACGGGGGGCTTAAAATTAAATCTTTATCACAAAGGACATTTTTGAATAGTGCGGGGGTATATATTTATCACGGTAGCAATTTTAAAGAGGGAGGGGATATTCCTTTAAATAAATAAATAAATAAATAAAATAAAAATTTTTATTAACCCATTACGATCACAAATACAGGAAATAGGGTACGTCAAAAGAACGCTCACTGAAATACAATCAAAATTACAGAATCTTAATTAAAAACATGGGACAAAAATATTCTTTTACAGACTTACAGACTAATAGTTAAGATTACAGACACTTAGTTAAAAACATGAGACAAATATTCGTTTACAGAATAAAAAGCATTGGACACTAACAACCTCTTGACATGGGAAACAAATTTGTTTGTACTGAGATTCTTTATACTAGTAGGTAATTTGTTATATAATTTCGCCCCCATGTAATAGGGGCTTGATTTATAGAGCTCTAATCTGTGTAAATCAAATTGCAGATTTTGGCCATGGCGAGTATTATAATCGTGATATTCGTTTTGCAGGTTGAAATTGGAAATATTGTGTCTAACTAGTTTTAAAATTTCTAAGATATAAATACAAGGGAAAGTGAGAATTTGTTGTCTGATAAAAGTTTGCTTGCAAGACTCTCTGTAATTTAAACCAAACATGCATCGTATGGCTCTTTTTTGCATAATAAATACCCTGTTTGCTGCTGTTGAATGTCCATACAAAATAATTCCATACCTTATAACAGATTCAAAGTTTGAGTAATAAAAAGTCCTTGTGATATCTTTGCTAGTAATAGCATGAAGCCTCTTTAGTGCAAAACAAATACTTGCACATTTTTTACAAACATGATTAACATGATCCCGCCATGATAGTGATATGTCTATGTGGATTCCCAGTAGTTTAAAACTTGTTACTTGTTCAATTGTTTTACCATTTAACCTAATTAGGGGGCTACTCGTATAACTAGCAGTAAGTGGGTGAAATTGTAAGAAATGTGTTTTTTCTTGATTTATTTTTAAGTGAATACTACTAAGATAATTATAAAGTACCAATAAATTGTTGTTTAGTTGCTGATTTACATCGACTTGGTCTTTGTTGTATGCTACCATTGTCATATCATCAGCGAATTCGAAGTGAGATATAGAGAGATATTGATCCAGATCATTACAATATAGTAACAGTAATGGGCCTAGAACACTGCCTTGTGGTACACCAACATCAATTATAAGTTCATCAGAATTTTCACCGAAATAGTTAACAAACTGCTTTCTGTTGTTCAGATATGACCTTAATAAATCATTACATTTTCCACGTATACCATAACTTTCAATTTTTTTTAACAAAATTTCATGATCAACACAGTCAAAAGCTTTTGACAAATCCACAAAGAGGGCTACCACTTTGTTGTTTTTATCTAGATTCCTATAAATTACATCAAGAATACTTAGTAGGGCTGACATTGTTGATTTGTTGTGTCTAAAACCGTGCTGGGAGTTTGATAAGAGATTGTTGGATTCAAGAAATTTTGTTATTCTTTTAGCTAGAATTTTCTCAATGATTTTGGAGAATACCGACAAAAGTGAAATTGGACGATAATTTGAAAGTAGTTTTTGATCACCTTTTTTATATAGAGCAATGACTTTAGAGATCTTTAGCATATTCGGAAAACAACCTTCGGCGATACATATGTTGATTATGTGGCATAGCGGTTTAGCTAAATGAATAGCACACTTTTTTATGATTGCTGTGGAGAATTGATCAGGACCAGTTGAGTTTGTATTTTTTAAGTCATTTATACTGCTAATGACTTCAGATTCGGTTACTGCATGAAGAAAGATAGTTTTGTCTGTAAAGTTGGATTTCTTTGCACAGTTTTTAATATTGGGGACATTTTGTTTACTGATGCTTATTTCTTTCGGCAGATTCACAAAAAAATTGTTGTACGCATTAGCAATTTCTTTCTTATCCACAACTTCCACTTCATTTAATACTCTGTTACTATTTTTTGTATGTGATTCATAATTTTTTATTGAAGAACTTATGATATTCCATACCACTTTTGATCGGTTATCTGAGTGTAGGATTTGATTGTTATAGTACATTTGTTTAGCAAGTTTAATGGTATGTCGATAGATTTTTTTGTACATGCTGTAATAATTTAAAGTAATTAATCCTTGTTTTTGCTGTGTAAATAACTTTTTAAGATTGACTGCTGATACTTGGTGTTATCCAGTTTTTAGTTTTGCAAAAGTTATATTTTGTTTTAGTAACAAGTTTAAAACTATGATCATAATAATAATGTAGGGTGTTATTAAATGTACTAAACTTCATATCTATATCACCATTACAGTTTATAAGATCATGCCAGTCTTCAGATTCAAGAAAATTTGTAAATAGTTTGATGTTTTTCTTTGAGAAAGAACGACTTTTATAAGAGGTATACTTGTTTTCATCTGATACCGGAAAAGAAACTACCTGAGCAGAGTGATCAGATAAGCAGTTCTGAATAATCTTTTTCTCTGCAATAATATTATTAAAATTAGTAAATATATAATCAATGGCACTTTCAGACCTTGTCGTTATTCTTGTTGCTTCATTAAAAACTGAATTTAAATAGAAAGAGTTTACAAGATCAATGAGTTTGTCTCTGTCTTGTGATTCAGATAAATAATTAACATTCATATCACCACATACAATTATTTTACCAAAACGATTATTATCACATATTACATTTAGACATTCTTCAAATTGATCCAAGAATAAAGTTAAGTCACTATTTGGAGCCCTATAAATACATAAAATACCAATATTCTCATTTTTTATCGTTACACTAACACCCGCACATTCAAATGTTTTTTCTATACTTAGATTATTACATTTAGGAATTGCAACAAATTTGAGAGAATTTTTAATAAGTATTAGTGTACCGCCATGGATGTACTCTTGTCTGTTGAAATACCCTCCTGTGGAATAATCAAGTAGCCTAATATAATTAATGTCATCATTACTGCACCAGCTCTCTGTTATACATACTACATCAGGATCCTCTTCACATAAGAACACTTCAAATTCTTCAATTTTGTTTTTGATGCATTGCATGTTTTGATGTAATACTTTGAAATTGAGATTTGATATTGGTTTTGCTACTTTTGGTGTATTTGGTTTATTTTCTATTTTGTGTCTTTTGCATGTTGTGCCGTGGCTTAAATTTTTTTCCTTTTTGTTTAATTCTTGTTTTATATTGCTGGACCTAAAAAAGAGTTTGGCTGAGCATTTCCATCTGATTCTGGATTGGTGCGAGTTGAGTCCAGGAAGCGTTGTCCTTTCTTGAAGTTAAAACGTTCAAAAACTATCTTTCTTGGCCAGAAATTTGTGTTATATATTGTGGTCTGCAGATTCGGCTGTACCCCTATCATAAATGATTGATTATCAGGATTTGAATTATATGTGGCTAATTTCTTAACCTGCACATCTTTGGTGTTTGCACGGGTTTCAATATAGTGTTTAATTTTTTCATCGTCTACATCATCGGGGACTCTGGTTATAAATAGCCAGATCTTTCTGTCTTTCTCATTTTTCCCATGAAAAGCTCCATCACCTTCTCCATCTCCAATGTTAGATTTCCTTTTTTTGAATCGTACTTCTTGAAAACCCTGTTTTTCTTCATTAGCTTTTATTAGGGTTTTGTCTTTTTCTAAATTTATTAGTTCATTCATAATGTGTTTTTGTTTCTCTTCAAGTTTTTTCAAGCTGTCTTTTTCTTGATTTGGTTTTGTTGAGGTTGCCAAGTTTGCATTTTTTGTTGAATGTCCATTCTGAATCACATTAGCATAAGTATGTTTAGATGAAGTAGTTTGGTTTGGCGTAAACTGATTTAGTGTTTCAGGTTGACTAATAGGCCTTAGTTTGGCGTTGCTGCTGTTTGTGGCTCTGTTTTTTACATCAGTTGTAATAGGTACTGATTGTGCTTTATTATTTTGTTCTTGGAAACAGTCAAGTTTATTTTTTAAATCAATTTCTTTTTTCCTGTAAGCTTCCATCTCTTTTTCTAGAAGTTCGATTATCTTATTTTTGCTTTCAATTATAATTGTCTTATCATTAATGGTGGATAGTAATAACTTAATCGTATTTGAACTAAGACAATCCTTGCAATATAATTTCATAGTTCTATCTTTTAGCTGCATTACTTTAACTTCTGATGCTGTGAGGTTCGCACATGTTTTGCATAGGAATATTTTGCATCCATCACGTACAAAAACCGGCTGTTCATCAGCGGCATTTTTGCATATATTGCATTCCATTTATATGTATTTAATTTTTATTTATGTATGGCATTATAGAAGTAAAATATTTCCACTCCACTGGTGGACATGTGAAATAAAAACCAACAGTTTTTTTTAATTTTTTTTTTTGTTGGTTGCACTTTTTTATGTCAACATAAAACCTTTTGTAGAATTGTAAAATTTATTGTTTATGTCACTTTATTTGTTTAATTCAACTTCCTTTTGAAAAAATAACTTAAGGTTTAGGGATAACACAACTTTATTCACAAACTGGTATGGTTTTGTTTATTAAACTTGTTTTAAAACACTGTAATTTAACGAATTATACTCTTACACAAATAACATGTGTCCATTTATAAGAATAGTTCTACACTTTGCCTATTTACATCGCACTAATCGTTTAAAAGTATGCCTCTCTCGTTTTACCTAATGCAAATGCAAATCTCCAACTTCGGGTAGAACCCGGGCCTGGGTGTGATTTATATAGTGTGTGCGCGTAACGTCACAAAGTTAGACAATTCTTAATAATGATAATAATAATAATCATCCTGTGTATAAATCATTGTATAGTAAATGTTTATTTAAGTGATCCCTATTGGGCGAAAAAAAATTCCCCGCCATTATGTACTGCATATGAGCACTGTAATGAGCTTAACCTTTTGTCGTATAATTATGCCAAAGAAAAAACTATTTTTGAAATTGAATATAATACTTTCTTTCTAAAACCAAATGTCCTTATACCAGTTTATCCAAAGGACGACGAGTTATCTGTCTATAACACTTACCTTGAAAATCTCGCAAAATTCCCTAATAATGCTATTAAAATTTATACTGATGGCTCTAAAACAAGTGACAAACTAAGCGGAGCATTTTATGTCCCGTCCAAACAATATGAGTACGCTTTTAATTTAAATCCTAAACTTAGCATTTTTTTGGCAGAGGCCGCAGCTATTTTACATGCTATAAAATGGGCAATTTCTGAACAGTTCACCCAAGTTGTTATATGCTCTGATTCGCAATCAGTTTTAGAAAAATTATGTAATTTTCCTGGTCTTAACTGTTTTTGTCCCAACTCGTTCATAGTAAAAATTATGGAACAATTATCCATTGCTTCCCTAGGGAATATAAACTTCCATTTTATTTGGGTAAAAGCCCATGCTAATATACCTGGAAATAATAAAGTTGATACGATCGCAAGGAACACTAATATCGGTACTACCGAAATGGACTTTACTACAGTCACCGCCGATTTTTATCCTGTTGTCAAAAAATACCTCTGGCAAAAATGGAATCAATATTGGCAAGCATATGGTGTACAAACTAATACCTATTATTACAACATTCACCCAAATATTCCTACGTCACAATGGTATCATAATTGTCACCTTAGTAGAAAAACCATATCTACCATAAGTAGAATTAAACTTAATCATGGTAAATTTCCCGCTCACCTGTATAAAATTGGAGTACGTGAAGATCCACTCTGCCCCTGTGGCGCAATCGGTGATATTAATCATATTATATTTAATTGTCCATTAACAGAACCTAAAGCAAAACATTTTCTTAAATTCCTGCATGATAATGATTTTATTTCACCCATATGGTTACCATATTTTCTAAGTCTAAAAAATCCTGATTTAATGAAAAAACTTGTCTCTTTCTTTTTTGACGCCAACATTGACATTTAGGTATCTTACCCTAAACCCTTGTTTCATTCCCTTTGTTTATTAAGTCCTTCCAACCGTGGCCCACCTGTGTTTGTCTTATTAAATGCCCTGAAAGGCCCCTGGGCGAGAAGTGAGTCGTCCTTGTTTGAATTCCTTACAAACCTTCCTTATAAATGAGTAGCGCAAGAGTTTTTTATTGTTGTTATTTTTTTTATCTTATTTTATTGTTGAATTTTTTTTTTTTTTAACTTATAAAATTTGCTAGAGCTGTTATTTTACGTAATTTTCTATTTTTAATAAATTTATAATACATATTTAGGTCTCGGTAATGGGTACCTTGGTATTTCTACATTTACGGTGTAATATTTTATATCCTCTAATCCGGTTTATTTTTGTCTCATAGTAGGTAGTTATATGTTCGTGGCCAAAACACTTTGCTTGTAAGGCGAATAATTGGGAAAAAAAAAAAAAGTAAATGTTTAAATTATTTTACAATGCGATCATTTTTTCAAATGTTATTAAAATTTCTGTGTCGATACACTCGGAAAACGAAGTTCTCGTGTTGGCTGGCAACCCTGTAATTTTGATTCTTATTTCACGTGAAAACCTTTTTATATATACGAAATTTTTCCATTTTTTTTTCACAGAATTTTCTGCTCTTTAATTTTCATCTCTATGATAGTTCTTGTATTTTTTGTATTTTGAAAGTTATTTTCAAAAATAATTTTTTTTTAAGTTGACGCCAATTTGTTTTATGATCTGCCTATGGTAGCCTTGATGACTTTTTGAAAGACCTTTCTACTACTAAAAATCTACCAAAAAATTAAAAGTTTACAGAGGGATTGTTCAATCCTAGCTCAAAACTCCAATGAGAAAAAGTAATAGAACCTTTTATACAGCAAATTTTTTAGACTACAAATTTGATAGTAACTATTTTTGCTGTGAAATTTGTTAAAATCTTAATCTTAAGTGATATCGTTAAGATATTTTCACATTTTGTTTAAAATGTGAATGAAAAAAAAATCGGATGAAAATTTTGGTTCAGATTAGGCTTTTTTTAATCTAATTTGATTGATCGTGTTCTCTGGGCGGCTCATTCATGTGATGTCACAACATGACTATGGTTATCCGAGTATTTTGAGCGTGTCTAAAAATATAATAATTATTACGTATAAAGATGGTAAGGTAAGTATATTTTTCTTTTTAAATACTTCCCAACATGTTTCTTTTTTAAAATAGAAGATACTTCTGATACACGATTTTTACAGTTAATATTCTGTGGAATTGAACCGAGTTACCCCAGAAAATAATTCCATAATGTGATCCTGGACGTGTTCTTTCCAATTTAGATGAGAGTCAATACTTGGAATTTTATGTAAGCACTGGTTGTAACAATATGATTTTTATTAATTATTGTGAATGGCTTTTCTTTCCTTAAAGTAGGTGAGTTTTTCAATATTGTTTTTTATTGTTATTCCATGTTGTATACATGGAATAACAATAAAATTTTCTTAGTACGCAAACCAAGAAATAAGTAATTATGGGCGATAGTGGTGGCCAGACAAATGGAATTTGCCAAAATTAGAGCTATTCAAGAAATTGCAGACCAGCCCCTTCATTTTTTTTTTTTTAATAGGTTTTTAGGTATATGTAGCATAGTATGGGATCCGCTACAAAATTATGAACATTGCCAGGGATTTTAAATATTTTTCAGAAGAGTTGATAGTTTTTATCATGAAATTTAATGAAAGACGGGTGAGATGAAAAGACAGTGAAATAACAAACCGTAAGTTAAGAAAATTAGATAAGTTTAAAAATAGTTATATTAGTTTGAAAGATTCGTATAATAAATCGAACATCGATATTAAAGTTAGAGATGAAATTAAGGGATTTGCAGACACTATTAATAAATATTTAAAGGGGATTGATTCCATTTTGAATGAAAGGTTACAGTCATCGTACACTGAACAGTCTGAAAGGGATGAAGAAATCATTACTTTCAGTAGCTTCCGATCGATCAATTTCAAAGTGCTCAGATACCGAAGTAAAAATGTCTGAAAAATTTGAATTAAAAACAGCTGTAAGTTTACTGCCAGTTATGAACGGTTACGAAACTGTAACCAAACAACTTATCGATGCTATTGACTTATACGATTCCATGTTAGACCCCGCTGATAAAGGCTTGTTGACAACCTATATTTTAAAGAAATATTTAATGGAAAATGCAAGAACTAGGCTTAATAAAACTTATAACTCAAATGCGCAATTGATAGTAGATTTGAAAAATCATTTTATCACCAAAAAATCTGTGTCATATTTATCTAAAGTCTAAACAATTAAATAATGCCGAGCAAGGTGGAGAATCCATTGAGCAATTCGGCAAGACGTTTAAGAATTATTATCGGATTTGACAATGCAATTAAAGTTCTACAAAAATATTAGGAAAAGTCAATGAAAAAATTCCTATAAATACTTTCGCAAATGGGCTGCGAAACAATGATTTAAGAACGGTAATTAAAGCTCGCAATTATACTAAATTATCTGACGCGATTTGACTGCTAAAGATGAGGACATTTCTAATAATACACAGTCAAAAAGTCAAGTGTTTCATATGCGCTGGAATAAAAATTTTAGGCGTGGTTCTACAAATAACATTAGATTTTTTAGAGGTAACAATCATTCTTATAACTTTTCAAGAAACCAGGCCCGAGGTGTAAATAACAATTTCAACTACATAGGTCATAATAATAGAACTAATTTTAGCAATCGTGCTAGAAGTAATTATTTTGGAAATAATACGCGTAAAACATATTACATGTCAAATGAAAATGAACATTCTGGTAATGACTCAAGTAGTGATTTTCGTGTAAATTCTCAAAGTACCGCATCTGATTCATTTCTTCGAGGCCCAACGAGAGATTAAAAAGTCAGATGTTAACAATAAATGGCTTAAATTTTGTTGAATTATTTTATATGAAAAATAAATTAAAATCTTTAATAAATACCGAATCAACAGTTAGCATTATGTTTAGTAAATATCTAGCCAAACATGAAACAATTAACTTATCAAAATTAATTTAAAGGGAATTTCTGAGTCAACAATATTAAAAGGTTCAGTTTATATTTTACTACAAGTAAACAATACACAGCTATGACATCAGTTCTTACTAATGGATGACTTGATCATAACATGCATGGTATTTTGGGTTCAGATTTTATTTGTAAATATTCAGCTACAATAGATTAGGAACAATGTTTATTTTTTTGCTGATATGAAATGAATAATGAATAATTCCTTTACAATCTGCACATGCATTTTATACTTCAATTCCTGCAAGGTGCGAAATAATAAAATATTACAATGTTGACGTAACTGAAGACTGTTGTTTTACCGGGTGAATTATGCGAAGGTGTTTTTATGGCTGGAACTCTAGCCCGACCTAAGCAAAATATGATGATACCTATTAAAATACTCAATGTTTGAAATGAAGAGGTTGTTTTAAAAAATTTTAGCCCTAAAGTGGAAAATTAGGGAATTATAATTTAATTGAATTTAAAAATAAGAAACATTTTTTAGTGGATAGAGCGAATCAATTATTAAATATAATTAAAGTAGATCATTTAAGTAAAGAGGAAAAATGTACCTTAGACAAAATTTGTGTTAAATACTCTGACGTGTTTCATTAACAACCACTCAAGAAGGTCGGATTTAGGTGGTGAGGGGCCTGGTGCAGTTATTTTCTGGGGGGGGCCCTACCCTTCCGTATCCACCTTATTTTTATTAACAAAAGCTTTTTTTAATTATTTACGCAGCAACTATATGTAAGATTACATTTGTTATTGTTTACATAGGTAGATAAAATAGATATTTTATATACTACATTATGAAATTTTACGTTGCGTGCTTTTACTGCAGCAAGGTCTTTTATTAAGTCCTCAAAGTTTACGTCTTACAACAACGTTCTTTCTATGGACATCAGTGAAAGAGCATTTAGTCTTTTATTTGTCATAGTAAACCGAAAATCATTTTTAACTCTTGCCATTTTTTAAAACGCCCGTTCAGCACTGCAGTTACTTACGAGTAAAGTTAGATATATTCTATAGGCAATGTCAACATTAGGAAACAGTGACTCTATTTTTTCTTATTATTATCCCCAAACATTCCCTTGGTGAAGGGGTTTCTGTTGAATCTGTACTATTGCTAGGGCTTTCAAATCTTTCGATAAAACTAGGAAATGGAGTTATTTCTTTGGCAAAGTTCTCATAAAAACTATCTATCTCAACTGAAGCAAGATTCTCTGCTGCGAACTTAATTTCTTCTGGTTTCATTGCTTTTAATTTGTACAAAAATTCAAATTTCTCCTTTAAAAATCTATATGCTTCAAGCCTATGTTCTAAACAAGGGTCAAGTTTATCAACCATAGGTAAGAAGTTAGTAATTTTAAGAGCTTCCATTTAACACCACGTCACCTTCACGACTCTCATCACTTGCAAGTTTTCGCCTTCATGTTCTTGAATATTTGCTGTCAAATTTTTCATTAATTTGATTAAAGAGCGTACCCTTTTTTCAAAGTCTTCAAATGTTTCTCGAAGGCTTAGTGATTTAAGTGGCCTTAAAAGTTGTGTAGCCGTCAATAAATACATGGATGTAGAAAATTGCTTGTAGCATTAAATCGTACGAGAAAGTTATCACAAAAGCAGTATTTAGAGACTTCATTTTTTTTTTAAAGAGCATTAGCTTCCTCTCGAGTATTTATCTTTTCCTGATCATTTTCATAGATGACTTGCAGACTTTGGCTCGTAAATTACTTTGGTGGAAATAGTTCTTGCAGACCATCGAGTACCACTAAGACTTTTTAGAGTTACTTAACAGTTAACACTTGCAAGACCGGAGTATATCTGTTTCCATCTATAAGTAGACGATCCTGAAAGGTGTAAAGCTGTAAGAAAACAAATAAATCTGCAGCACTTTTACAACTATCAACTGCGTTCACTCCAACTAAATTTAGGCAATGTGCTGAACATGGAACGAATTACAGTTTTTCAAGCGCGCTTGGAGGCCTATATATTTTCCGGACATATTTGATGCGTTGCCATATTATGACTGTCCGTACCCATTTTTATAATTGATTTTTAAATCTTCAAAGGCTTCTAAAACTACAGTTTCCATAGATTGTCCTGTGTGACCAACTAAACTTATATATCCGACAAAAAGTTTGTGGGTAATCCAGTGAAGCAGTTACATAGAGTAAAATTATAGCCAACTGGTCCCAGTGCGACACATCCGGTGTCGAATCAACGATTATGGCAAAGTACTTTGACGTTTTCACTTCGTCTGAAATTATTTGCAAAACTTTTTTCCACATCAATAATACAATTTAGTTGATGAAATATAAGGGACACTACCAATATAACGTAAGAAATTTTAAAGTCGATTCTGATTTTTACATCATAAGTACCTCGGAGCCGGGGTGTGGTTAATGCAGTCTGTATTATGCGGAGAAGTAGACTCTGTATTTTTGAAGCATTAAATTAATTATTTTCCTGATCTACACCATTTCATTTATATCACCGTAGGTGATTATTTATTTATCTTTTAAAAGTCCCTGGGGGGCCTTTGGGGACCCCTCAAACGCGATGGCCTGGTGGAGTTGCACCACTGCACTACTATAAATCCGGCAATGCAACCACTAATATTTATAAAGAAAAATAGAATTAAATACATCTGCTAAGCCTGTGTATGTAGAGCCTTATCGGCTACCCCGCGCTCAAAAAATAGGAATTCAACAAATTGATAAAATGTTAGAGGGAATTATAGAGGAAACAAGGTCAAAATAGTCAGCGCCTTTGCTGATTGTTCCAAAAAAACTTGATCAAAATGGAATTAGAAAATGGCGAGTTGTAGATTATAGGCAATTAAAGACATATTTAAAGAGCAATTGGTAAGGTAATAGGCATTTTAAGACAAAACATGTTTGAAGTAGAATTATTCACATACATACATACATTTTATTTCCAGCCGTTGAGGAATATAATGGTCAGCCATATTGGGAATGTCCCAGATTGAACAAGAAAATGTAACTTATGTAGTCTCATTAATTCATTACAAGTAGTCCATCTTTAACTGTTTTTCTGAACTGTTCTTAGTAGTCGCCAATTGTCCATTTTATAACTTATATATAACTATACGGGCCCATAGTTATGAGGCGCCGTTTAAGACATTATTAGTATTACAAATATATATAATAACTATTGAAATATATATATATATATTTTTTTTTTCATTAAATATATTTATTTCGTTAAAATATTTATAAGATTTGCTAATATATTTATCTTTGTAAAAATATATATATGTCTTCGTAAAAATATAAATATATTTCGTTTACAAATAAATATTAGTTCTGCTAACATATATTTATATAGAAACGACCTTTTATTGTCGTTCGCTAGATGGCGCCATGCGGGTTAAATGTAGGTAAAACGCCCACGTTAAATTTGGCAGTGGGGCGTGCTCTGATTTGTTTGTATTAAATTATGAAACAGTATGTAGGTATGTTGCCCATTTCATTAATTTGTGATTTGTGGACTTGTGGTATAGTTTCTGTCTGAAATAAAATATTGGTTATTTCATTTCATTGCCAAATTTTAACTTGGGCACGGAGATTGCGCCACCTAGCGTATCATCCCACATTTACAGAAACCGGGAATGACAAACATTATTCCTACATTTATTCCGTATAGTGCCACCTACCGTACGACGATAGAAGATCATTTCTATATAAATATGTGTTAGTAAAAATAATATATATTTGTAAGCAAAATATATTTATATTCGCAAAACATAAATATTTCAACTGAATAAATATATTTAATGAAAAAATATATATATTTCGATAATTATTATATAATATATTTGTACTCTTAATAATGTCTTAAACGGCGCCTCATACATAGTGCATGTAGAGTAGATTTATTTGCATTCATTTTTATTTCATTAAATATAAAAAGTCCGCTTAAAGCATTTGTATGTGTCTTTTAAGTTTTGATATAGTGCCTATCCTAAACCAAGTATGGTTTTATAATACTCTTCAGATCTCTCAGAGTAAAGCTTTAGATAATTCATTGAAACTTGAAACTTTTAATAGTAGTTTTAAAAAGAGGCGTGTGGGCCTTTCCCTAGATGGGCCCCTGTACTCTTATAAAGGTTTTAAATCGGTTTCATAGAGTCCTTCCAAACTATTTACTTTTATAAGTAGTCTTGGAAATAAGATTTTAGGATAACTTATAAGTAAGTAAGTAAGTAAGTAAGTAAGTAAGTTTTATTCCGTTTCATTGGACAGATGTATAAAACAGGTCAGTTAAACAAACTTAGCTCATAACTAATAAAATGTAAATATAAAAAAACACATAAAATGTAAGTGTAAAAACATATAAAACACAAAATTTCGGACAAGCAGAGAAACACATAAATAAGTATATAAAAAAATACACAACCTATAAGTAAAGAACATTACATTACAATTTAAAATTAAAAAATTCTTGAATGGAGTAAGGCTCAATATCACATATATACTTGAAAGCTTGCTTCTTGAAACTGTTGAGATGAAAATTATCTTTGAGGCTTGTAGGGAGTCTATTAAAAAATTTTATTGCTGCGTAGTAGGGTCCCTTCTCAGTCAGAGTTAGACGGTGTTTAGGATATGTATACATATTTTCTTTATTTCTGGTTTCATAAAAATGACTAAATTGAGATGGTTTAAAGTCGGGTTTGTTTGTTTTTAAATACATTAAGCAGGAATAAATATATATGCCTGGGACTGTGAGCATGGCATTTTCTTTGAAACACCCCCTACAGGACTCATTAAACTTTTTCTTGAAAATTATTCGTATACCTCTTTTTTGCACTATATGAATTTTGTACACATCGGTGGAGCCGCCCCAAATTTCGATTCCATACTTGACAGTTGAGTAAAAGTTGGCATAATACACTGTTTTGAGAGTATCTGCATTAAATGTACGTGACAGGATTCTGAGGGCATAGCAGCTTTTATTTAACTTCCGTAAAACATTCTCAATGTGATCGACCCATTTACATTTGCTATCCATTACGACGCCTAACAGTCTCGTAGTGTTTGAAGTGGGAATGGGTATCTCATTAGAAAAACAGTCAGGAGTTTCAATTGTTGATTTGTGAGTATTAAAAATGACACATGTTGATTTAGATTCATTTAAGATTAATTGATTAAAAGTGAACCAGTCTTTTTAAGTTTTCCCATGTCTGAATCGCAGTTTGCTGGCATTCTGCGAAGGTTTTACCCCTTATTATTAAATTGGTATCGTCAGCATAATTTACAATGTTTATTTTTGATTCATCACTTATAACATTTACTAGGTCATTTAAAAATATTATAAAAAGAAGTGGACCCAAGACGCTTCCTTGCGGTACACCATAGTTCAAGTTTAGCACATCTGATTCGTATTTATTCATGTCTATATATATACGGGTTTTTTGTTTTCTGTTTTCCAAGTAAGAGGCAAACCAGTTTAAGCTAGCTCCTCGAATTCCTATTCTTTCCAATTTATTTAAAAGACAAGTGTGATTTAGAGTGTCGAATGCTTTGGACAAATCGAGAAACAGGCCGCAAACGGTCTCTCGACTATCCAAAGCATCCAACACACCATTGACATAATTAACAAGGGCCATAGTTGTTGATTTACTTTTTCTGAAACCGTGTTGAAAATTGTGAAAGAACTTAGATTTGTTTAGAAAAGCAAGAAGTCTGTTGTACATAAGAGTTTCTAATATTTTTGAGAAAACCGACAGTATACTTACTGGTCGATAATTTCCCAGTTGATCCTGATCTCCTTTTTTAAATAAGGGGATTACTACTGCTAGTTTTAATGAATCAGGAAAAATCCCTTGATAGAAAGATGCATTGTAGATGTCTGCAAGTGGGGCAGCTAGTGCATTTATGCATTGTTTCAATAATTTTAATGATATACCATCAAAACCACTTGAAGTTTTAGGTTTGAATTTGTTTACCACATTGCATATTTCCTCGGCAGAAGTAGGGTATATAAACATAGATTCCTGATTTATGTTAATCAGCTCATTAAAATTATTTGTTGGGAGATGTTGGCTCATATTTTTTACTAGATTGGGAACATTTTCAACAAAGAATGTATTGAATTTATTGGCCTGATCGGTATAGTCCTTGTTTAGGGGTAATTTGTTGGATTTGAAGTAACCTACAGTTGAATTAACTAAATTCCAAGTACACTTCGATTTGTTAGATGCATTATCGATCATTCTGCTATAATATTGATTTTTAACTTCTTTCATTTTATTGCTGTATTTGGTTTTTAGATATTTAAGAACTGGTTTGTATTCAGGATTAAAATTTGAAATATTTTCCAACAGAGCTACTTGATTTTTTAAGTCGTGCAGTTCAGGCGTAAACCAATCTAGTTTACTTGT
Organism: Stenurella melanura; assembly: GCA_963583905.1. Lineage (NCBI taxonomy): Eukaryota > Metazoa > Arthropoda > Insecta > Coleoptera > Cerambycidae > Stenurella > Stenurella melanura. The sequence continues at coordinate 55,543 of CAUZXK010000088.1, read as the reverse complement.
TTTATGAATTTTCCTTTTAATTAGGGGAAAGTGTTTATTAAAGCTAATATTAATAATCTTCAAGAAAATATCAGATTTTTCTTCAGCACAGGCCGAGTTATATACAGCGGACCAATTTAAGGAATTTAATTCGACTATGAAATTGTTAATATTTTCTCTTGAGTACAACCTGGTGTGAATATATGGTGTCCTCTTAGATGGAATTGACAAAATAAATACTTGAGCTTTGTGATCAGAGATTAGCGACTGTAAAACTTGCGTATGGTGGTTATGGGCTATATTAGTTATGATATAATCATAGATTTTCTTACTTGTTGAGGTGACCCGAGTATAATCTCTAACAGTCATATATAAACCATAGGATTCAATCATACTTGTGAGTTTAAATTTATCTGAGTTTTCAGTGGCAAAATCTATATTAAGATCACCTGAAATTATTATTGCCTTATTTTCAAGGAACAAGCTTTCCAGTATTGAATTCAACTTAAACAACAGCATTTCGGAAGGCACCTTTGGTGTACGATAAATGCACAATATAATACAGTCGAAGTTACCAAGATTACACTCAATAGCACTACACTCAAAGTGAAATTTTTCGGACATTTTACATATGTCCTCACGTGGTTTCCAGTCTAAATCCTTAGTTACGTAAATAGCTGACCCTCCATGTTCTCCATGGTTCCTACAAAAACATGATGCGAGGTGTAGATTTCTTAAGGCAAAAAGTGGTAATTCATCTTCAGTTTGCCAATGTTCAGTCACACAAGCAATTTGACAGTTGCCTATACTTTCTAAAAAAATTTCAAAATTTTCAGCACTTGTACTGAGACACTGTAAATTTTGATGCACTAATTTAAAGTCTGAGGATGACATAAATTTGTCACGTCCTTTGACGTTTTTTTGTTGATTTATCCTTTTTGCTTTTAATTTTGGGCTAAGGTTGGGTTCTCCCTCAGTTGTCTCTGAGCTAAAAAAGTCCTCCTTAAGTCATACTCCCTTAGCGAGACGCCTTCAGTCCAATATTCAACGTTAAAGACCTTCTGATATAATTCTTCGGTTGGAAGACCTATACAGAAGGCGGAGTTATTGCCTTGCATGTTCAACTTGTTTATTATAATTTTATCATAATGGCTTATTTTCTTTAAATCGCTTGTATAGACGAGAAACTTTATGAAAGGTACACCAACGGAAACGGATGGGTTTATCCGATTATTTGAAATATCACAAATTAACCGTTGCGCCGGTCTCCTACACCGTGCGCGACCACTGAAAGGTTAAATAAAAGGTGCCAAATATGGAAGGATTGTGTAAATACCTTTCCAAATTTCCCCCATTATTTTTTAGGATGACCGCCCTGTATATTTTTCAATAAAACTATAATAGGTGTGTTTCTTGTCAATTGTGTTAACTATTTGCCAGATATTATTGCAGTCTGTCACATTTTTAGTTGCATATCCACCTAGTGGATTGGCTTCAACTCCAATAGTAGACGTAAACAAATGTTCAATATTTTTTTTTTTTAAGTAGGTTCAGAATGTCATGAAACGTATAAATTTTAAATTTGAGTGAAAAAAAAGTTTTCATATATATTCCCTTTAGACAGTGTGCCCTGTATATTTTCCAATGAAAGTCTAACCATTTCTCTAGGTAGGAGCTTCAACTACCTACTACCTGTTCTCCAGCAAGTAGTTTTTTTTGTTAATGTGCCAACAGACAGACGATAGACCAACAGACAGACACACTGACGGAATTGAAAAACCTTCATTTTCGTAATCTACATGATCTAAAATGTGGGAATCCGAAGAAATCTCGGAGAGTGATTTTTCTTGAATATAATACTTCCATTCGGTATGCATCAGAAGTAAAAATATAAAGAAAGAAGGAAATGTTTCTTTCAACATATATTTTCATTTGCCGGTGAAGCTATTGAAAGAAAAACAATTTCCTCTTTTTTTGATGTGACAAAAGGCCATCGATCGAGGTCGTGCAGCCTTTTGTTAAGTAATTATATGTAAGCCATCCATTTCACAAAAATATCTGTTTTTGTGTTGTATAAATCAATATGTAATATTTATCCATTGACGGAAGGACTGATTAACGTCCAATTTTTACCAATTTTAGATACAGCACTTAACAAAATCTCAGATATCTATAAGGGTTCCTGAGATATTTTAAGAAAACATTTGGATTTTATTATCTTTAACAACTGTACCTTGATAACAAGGCATGCCCATTGCCGATGCATAAATTTGTATGCAATTTTTTTTGTTTATGTTGAGTCATATATGCTGCTGTAAGTTATTTTCAACAACTTCCGTTATTACCCTATACATGACATTTTGTACTTAAGGTCACTACATCCAAGAAAGAGAAAAAGAGGCATGCGATGGGGATATGGATATATGTATGATTTCGGGCCATTTGGAAGATTATGCCAATCTTTATGTTTCATAGTTTCTAAAACTACTGATTTTGCAAATCAATGAAATTGTTGAGTGAAAATCCATAACGCTACCATTGTTGTAGTTGTTATACTGCTTAAATTTTGTATATAATCGAACGTTGAGTCAGATGTACACCAATGTACAGTAACATTTATAATTCCGAAATTTTGGGTTGGTTGAGAAAAAAAATGTTTTATCCATAAGAAATTTAGTGAAAAAATATTTTCAACATGGACAGAGAACAAAAGTGGGAAGAAAATTAAATGATAGTCCAGAGCTAGGTGTTTTTTTTTTGTCATCTCATGATGTCACTATAGCTAACTTTTTTGTTTTTTGGTGTATAGATTTTCTTCTATTAATGAGGCTCGTCATTAAGAATTGGAAATATTAGGGGAGATTTTCCTCAATTAATTTTCAGTGTCTGATTTTGAATTCAAAACATGTTTCAATACGAAATATAATCTAAATTCTTTAATTCCATTATGATGCAAATATGGCTTTAAGGTCCATTCTTGTATTTTTTTTTCAATAATTCTATATTATATATCTTCAAATTTATAAATAAACCCTTTTTAGAGCATTAAAACTACTTGCATGTAAAATATCAGCTTGTTTGATTTAAATAAGGAATAATCTCTAATTCGGTTTTGGATACTAGGCTATAAATGATAGGACCAACAATACGTCCAGTGATTTAAAGAAGATAAAATTGTTTTATATGACAAATTTGTCTTAATACACTCATGAATTCAAAAGTATATCCATCTTCATGGTAAATCATAGTATTGATAAGCAATAATTATGTACCTAAATAATTATAAAAAACTTTTTCATGGTAGTAGGACCTGATTTAAAAAAAAAAAATGCAAATTTTAAAGTTAGAGTGGTATGATATATCGTTAATCATATAAGTATTTAGCATGCTTGAAAAGTTTTTTAAATTAACATAATTTTAATAAATTTACCAATTAGGTATTTATAGACCTATCCAAAAAATAAAATTCTTCAAAAATTTAAGATATATCTAGGTATCATTTATCTTTGATAACTTTTAAAGGCATCTGATACTTTCAATAACTGATAAAAAATAACTTATCATTATAATTATACAAAACAAGCACTTATTTAAATGTTGATTAGAACAAAATAAACACAACTTGGATATATAATAAAGATCAAATAATATTTATTTGCAGTCTGCTTACTAATAATTATTTGCTGTCCCCTTCTCTGCAGATACTAATTTGATTATCCTGAAGTGACATTACTTCAATTATAGCATTAAGCTAATACCATTATACATAAATGGACAATGTCTCTTAAAATTACTCTAGTAGTTTTAACAGTGTTTATAGTTTTTACTAATTCTGCAGTAATACAAAATTTAGGTGGAAAATGGTTACTTAATGAGGCAAGTGGAAGTAAGTGTTTTTTTTTTTATTTAAAAAAATTAATTATAAGAAACCACAAGCCTTTCTCCTATTGTTTAAAATGAATTTAATAGCAATTATTCTTTGCTTATGACGAAAATAATAATTTATATTAGTTATATCTATAAATCACTATTATCATTGAGACTGCATATAGAATAGTTGCATTGGTTAAATTCTGTGGGTACTATGGAAACAAAAACAAACTGTTTAATTTTACGACTTCTTGTTTGCATCATTAACTCATTAAGCATTAGGTTCCGTCATTGCAGTTCTAGCCCTGTACTAATACTAATAATAATTATTTCACTTCGCTGCACTTAAATGTGTAACTTTTAATTCATAAAATTTTATAAAATATCTTACTCTTTGTAATTTTCACATTTTTTCAAATATATTTGGCCTCCTACATATAAATCTTGGAAAATAGTGTCATTTTCGGACTTTACATATAAAGCATGCATTTTTATAAAGAATCACTTTGCTTCATAAAATTATAAATAGAAATACAATGAAACATATTCTTTATAGGATTTTGCAAACAGCGGAAAGAAAAACTATCTATGAGAACTGAAAGAAAAACTATATGTAAAAATATTAATGAAATCTTTGCATTCTTTCGATAACCTGACTTCTGGTTATGCTAACAAGTAAAAATTTTTATTTGCCATTCTCATTATAACACTAGCATCCAACATAGTCCCCTACGGCTAGGCAGTTTAAACTAGTATCTACATCATCCCCTACGATATGTAAATTCAGTTAAAAATGAAAATTTTTAACTGAATTTACATATCCTGCTCAGTGGCAGGCTCTTTCGCTACGAAGATACAGTCATCATTGAGGAATGACTCTTTAAATGCCCTAGTTGCCCAAAATTTTTCTTCGTCATCACAATAATTGTATTGTTTTATTAATACATAATAAATATGTATTATTATTATTAATTATTCATTACATGACTTACAATAAATAAATAAATACAATACATTCCATGTTACGTTATATGGCCGAATTGACCGATGTTTGTTGTTTTATTATATAATTATGTTACTTTGGTATAATAAAATTTAAGTTCCCTACCTACTTCAATGTTTTTTACCATTCACCTCGTGCAAAATTCTTTAAATTGAAAATAAGTCGAAAATTCATCATTTTAAGCATTTCTGGGACCTTGGGACTTGTCCCGCAACTTTGCAGTCCTGGTCCCGAGGTCCCGAACGTCCCTGTGGTCCCGGGACTTGGAAGTCCTAGTGTGGATGCTAGTTGTTGAATGAAAATTTTCAAATAAGAAGTTAAACAAATTCATTTTAGGATTTTAATTTGCTAGCATAACAAGACTTCGGGTTATCGAAAGAATGCAAAGATTTCATTAATATTTAAAATTAAAAATATCTACAAAATACGCATTAAAAGCGATTAATTAGTTTAGTTTAAAAAAATGCAAAAAGAAACGCTGTTTCTTAATTAATTTTTAACTTTAAAAATAATGGGCGTAGACGAAACAGACTTTGACAGAATACAGGTTGTGTAGAATAAGTGTTTTTTTTTTTTTTTTTTTTGAAATGTGTACTTGTATAATTTCTGCAAAAAAGCATTTTCTTCAAGAAAAGACACTCTTTTGAAAATTAATTTCTACAGCTTAGGAATGTCGATCTATGATTCTATTCAAGATGGCGGATGAAAAGAAAGTGCTAGTTAAAGAACTGTCTCATTACTGTAATAAACCAGTGTCCAAAAAGTTTATTAAGGGCAAAATATAGCAAATGGATATTTGCACATAGGCGTTGCAAAATTGAGTACAAAAAAGTGCTTATTTGCAAAATTCATTTTTATGAACAATTTTGATGATATCGCTTCGGGACCTTTTCCATTACAAAGGTACGATTTGTATCTAAATTAAAAAAGTTTGCTCTGCGACCTCCAGAAGCTGAAAAATAATTTTTTTATATATAAAAATTCCTGACGCTGCACTGTATTTTACAATATGGACGTATATTTACCTGTTTTATTGACACAATTTGCCGTAGAGGAAACTGAAATCTTTTTTGTAAAACCAAGTCGAGGTAAAGTCGAAGAGAAGGTTTTCAATGCAGGTAGCTTTAAATAAGAAAATTTGAAAAAATTCATCTGAATTATTCATGCTTTCGCTAGTGCTGACACAACTTCTTGTTTTTACAATCAAGGATAGAATAAATTTTTGAAGTTGCTAAATGCAAATAAGAAAGTGTAGGTACTCGTTGATGGAAAATTAATCGTCGGTATGTGTACGGTTCTAATAATGAAATGCGACGATTAAATAAACTAAGATTTGTGCTTTTCCAAAAAGCCCCATTACAAAACCTACAAACTCGCAAAATTACCGCCCACAGAAGGAGCAGCCCGAGAATATGCTTACAGAACTTATCGTCGAGTACAGCAATGATGTGGAAGTAATATCGATCCAACTATTTGGGAATAGACTATTTTGAGTCACGGTTTGCAACCAAGAAAAACCAATGCTGCCCTTATACCTGATGATCTATTTCAAGAGATTTGTTTTAATTGTGAGAAATGATGCTAATCAAGACTGTGCAGTTGCAAGAAACATGGCTTGTTTTGTACAGTTCTATGCGGTAGTTGCCAAGGCTCAAACTGTTTGAACGTTGAAATATTTGACTTGAAGATCTCCAGCAATTCTGTGGAGTTTGATGGAATTGGACACGAAGCAATAAATCCGACAGCCGAAGAAAGGTAAACTGACGATGGCGATGATTTAGCAAAATATTGCGACGATAGTGACAACGATAGTGGAGAAGACTATTCAGAATATTCTGACGATGGTGAAGTAATTCTCTGATTTCAAAATGAGTAGGCAAAATATAAATGAAAAAATGTATGAAATTATTTTTTGCACGGTTAAAAAAAATTTAAACAATTTTTCAAATGTTCATAAAACATTTTCTGTATCAATCAAGAGTTGTTTATTTTTCATTGAAACATATCAGTTGATTATTTAGCAAAATTATACACATTATTTATATTCACAGTATCAAATAATTTTTTCGGCGCACGATATTATTCAATTTGTATCGCTGGAATTCCGAGTAATCGCAAAATACTAATAGTATTTTAGAACATTATGTATTAACGACAACAGCAACATCAACACTGCCATCAACAATACCAATACAAATAACAATAATGGAGCAAAGACAAGTGCGGAAGAAAGAAAAGTCAAAAGAGGTTAGTTTTATGTACTGATATGCTTTTGTTTTGCAAAACTAATGCGATATTTCGTTCCATTTCGCCAAGCATGCAAAGATCATGATAATTTTGCGAGTGTCCCCCTATATAGGCCGGCGCGACCACTTGTATAAACAAAAGCAGTTTGCAACATTGTGTGTAAATGAAATGTAAAATAGTTATTTTTCATCAAAAATATAATTGTTAAACTGCAATTTAATATCTACAACTTCTTATTTGGACATATTTTCGTAAAACTTAAAAATAAACTTATACAGGCCAAAAACTCCGTAACTTTACTTGTTAATTAAACATGGACGCACTCATTTTTAGCTGTTAGATTTTAGATATAATAGTTATACATATTGAGAGGAACACATTTCCGCTGAAAAACCCTGGTTGGCTTTTTTTTCTTTCGAAAACCCCCTTTTGCTTGGTCTATAATCTATGTAAAGTTCATTTGAACGTGAGGTACATACCGTATATAGTTTTAATGTCTAGCACATCTTCGCATTTTCTGTGCTTAATCAGCAACCTTGGTAATATTTTGCTCTAAAATTATAATAAATCATAGTGTAATAAAACATGACAGATTACACACCTCTAACGATCTCCTTGATAAAGAATGTAACCCATATGTACTAAATTTGAAACAAAAGTGTCAAGTCCAACATATGTTTCAGTATTTACAACAGTCGCTCTACACACGCACGCACACACACACATAATACTTACACCTTCACCTTCAATATTTGATATCGGTATATTATAAAATTAGATTCTGTAAACATTTTCTATGATTATTATTAAAAATCTTTGTCCATTCTAAATGTACTGTGATATATTAATATATTATTTCAAATAAGTAAAATAACGAGTACAATATGTAATCATTATCTTTAATGAGTAATATTTTAACCGTAATTCTAGGAAGTTTCACCAATTTTCTAGATCTGTTTTGGAAAGAGAATTGGAAAATTATTATTATTGTGGAGATAATTATTCTTCCATTAGTGCATTATTAAAAGAAACATTTTCCTTACTCTCTTAAAATAAAAGATTACATAATCTCCTTAACAAAGCACTATCATATCGATCTTACGTTTGCATAAATTTTATCTCATATCTTGACAAGACAATATACTATAAAATTGTTGTGATATCTTTTAAGATAGATATTAACCTCTTGACAGGGCTGGGTTCCATTAATAACGATTTCCTGACCCCCTGTTTATAGGACCTTGTTTCATATTTTATTTATGTAGAATCACTTCTGAAAATTATCGACTGTGTACCTGAAATGTATATTACAAAAAAATTACAGTTGGCTAAATAATTTTTTAATGTCTTAGAAAGTATATCTTTTATTTTTAATCGTGTTAATCAGAACAAGTTTAAGTCTTTGAGAAGATAGTTATTCTATAGTTCCTGAATTTAAAAGGATTTATGCAGTATAAATATGTTGTTTCTGATTTTACAATCATTGATATCTACTAATAAAAAATAAAATTTTTCATGCTTTGCAAAAGAATAATTAGATTTAAAATACAAGATACAAGAAGAAACAAAAATGAATAATACGATAACAACAAGAATATCAAGTTCGATCTTCTCTGTGCACCTTAGGATAAAAATAGCAGATATCATGTTACAAAAAGTGTTAGTAATGTGATGGTCATAATTTTAACAGATATTATATGGGATGAAAAGGTATACGAAAATCTCATACAATAGGTGTTGAACATTTTCCAGGAAAGACTGATTTGATTTTGTTAGAGATGCTTCTTAGGTTCAGTTAAACCAAGGAAAAACACAAAACAAATATAATGGATATATTGAACAAAATACAGTAAAATACAAAACGTGTGCAATGTTTGAATATTCTACATAGACTGGCCTGGACTGGCCCAAAGGTAGGGCGCGACGCGCCAACAGAGAGAGCGTGCATGCGCACTGTTGCAGGATGTGGCAACGAACAACCGCGGCGCGAACTTCAAAACTTATAAATCACTAACAGATTTTGATTCTTGAAAGTTAATTTCTCAAAAAATAATAAAAAATCTATTCCAAAATTCTAAGGCAGGATGCAATTTGAGGAGTCAAATAAAAGTAACATTTAAATATTTTGTTCGTCGAAGGATTTTGGTGTAAATTGTTTAAATTCATAAAACTTATCATAATTTATTATTTGCTATTTATATCCTTCTGAATATGTAACCTGCATTTGACCCTAATGATCTGTTTCCCATATAGTCCTGGTTGAGTAGTAGTACAGTTATGCTGAACTCCGCCAAGGTGAAAATTACATGTGATTTATTATCATTATAAACTCTATATGTATATTATATCTGTACCATACATTAACGATCAAATTCATTAATTTTTAGAATATGAAAATCTGGAAGTTGAAGTTCCAGGTGGTATTTATTCAGATTTAATGAGTAATGGTATTATTGATGATATTTTTTATGGATATAACGATGATGTAACAAGATGGGTACCACGAGCAAATTGGACATATCACACCAGTTTTACAGGTAAATTGTTGGGTTTACGTAATTAAATATAGATAATGGAATCGATATCAAAGTTGCTTTTAATGCCGTTGTATATTGGAAGATAAAAATATATCGCTTATGATGTTGGATGCCATTTAGAGTGTAATTGAGTTCCTAAATTTACCTGACATGATTCAACACACCCTCAGGGGATACGGACTAGTGTGGCCACAAATGTGGAATATTAGTGGCTTCATAATTATTTGTATTTCTATTTCTGAATATATCTATGTCAAAATGTTTTGTGATGTGTTTACATTGTTATAACTTCTTTCTTTGTGTGTGCTCATTATTGGATATTATTTTACTGTTGCTCAATTTATATCTTTTGTTATTGCTATTATGTAGAGCATGGTCCATTTAAATCGAGACAGTAAAATATCTTGGAAACTAAGCATTTTCGAAAAAATTGTTTCGGGAAAAAGTTGTTTGGTTTTGAAAAGAAAATGACGTTTTTTTAATTTGGTTATCAGCTTTAATTTTTTAAACAGCAATTTGTATTTTTTTGAAAATGTGTTTGAGAAATATTTATTGTAAAAAAATTTTTTGTAATGTGTCTAAAATTTATTGATTTCAATGAAAATAAATACATATAAAAGCAACAGTTTAATACATTTTGTGTTTGACCTCAAATAATAAGAGCAAATGCAAGAAAAATATTAAGTAAAGATTATAATGATCATTGAATAAGCTACGCTGAACCTATACACTGACCGCTTGAATATCCAATTTAAAGTTTCATGATTTTAGTTGGTGTAGTACATTAAGGTTAAGGTATATCAACTACCCTGAAAATTTAAAAAATGAATTAAGATTGCTAGTGTTGATGGACAAATTCTATTAAGTGCTACTAAAGCTTTTGTAAAGTATTTGAAAAATATATCAAAGTTTGACAGCCATTACTTTGAACATTTATTGGAGTAATAAAGTAGAAATTTTAATATTTAATTATTACATTTTTTGAGTCAAAATTCCTATTTCTTTTTTTCATTTTGTATAAGTATCGATTTTTATTGTTAGTCGAGGTCGAACACAAATTAAATAATAATGTACCTTGTATTAAAGAAATGAAATTTAAAAGTTTATTGAAAATTATTGTTTCTAAATTATATTTAATTTCAAAATAAATGTGTATCAGTTTGTATACTTAATTTTTCCTTAGTTTGCTATATTATATCTGTAAATAAACATTTCACTACAACTTCTGAACCATACAAAATAACGAAAAGATACAAAAAGTAATTGTTGCAGTTTGAAGCATTTGTAACGTAATGGTTTTTGAAATTTAATTTTTTTCCATTTAAATACATTTATTTTGTTTACCTGTTTACATTTCAAGCCTAATCTAAAGTGGATATAAGAACATCTTATATAAAAAGTAGGTACATATTTAAAATAGAAGGTATTGTTCAGAAGTTATCATCAAAATCTTTCCATTTTAGCAGAAATAAAATATGAATAATTATAGTACTACAAGTTAATTTAATAAATATACTATCATTTATTTATCTAATGTTACTTTTTATCTGAAGATAATTTTTACTCGCTTACTACTTTAGGAACTGGAAAAATATTTCTACAGCTGAATACTAATGATTTCTAGATGAGTTTTTCAAACTCACGAACTTTACTGTGACAATAACCGTTTCTCCTGCTAACTGCTATGAATGCTGTTCTTTCTTATCCTTAACTATATTCATGGGTGGTAGCTCTTAAGAAGCTTTTTAAAATATAAATTTATTATACATTTTCACCATAATAATAGAATTATATTTGTTGGGAATCTTATATGTTTTTCTGCACATCAATATCTGTTTTATAATTTATTTTAGTGACAACTACTATTAAAAAATGTTACAGTGTTTACTGCTTGGTACTAATATTCCATCTATCTATAAGTATTTATCGAGATAGTAACACTTTCTATTGCTGTACTCAGATTATAAAAATTCCACTTGTTTGATCTTCATAATATGTGTAACAAATGATCGAAATTAAGCAATCAATGGATTGGCAATAATTTTATATACAGATTTGGAAAATGTAGTTGGTAATATGTAAACGTGTTTCTGCGCAGGTAAACCACGCCTTCTCGTAGATGAATGCAGGGCATTGGTATTCATTCATAGTTGTTTGGCTTCGTCGTTGATCCCATGCATTCTGCTTTCAGTAACCTAGCCGTAAAGACGTGGGAAAATGCTGGCTTTTTACATAACTGCTGAAAAAGTGCAAATTGTGAATTGGTACTTTGGGAGCCATTCCATTGAAGACACCCGAAACTTATTTACTGTGGCATTTCAAGACAGACCAATCCCCTCACCTAGCTCAATTTCACATGTTATTAAATTCAATGTCGACTCCATTACTTTCAGAACCTGCGTTCATGAATGATGGGATGGGGCGTTTATTCCCTATATTGCGAACTACAATTTCTGAATCTGTATGTAGTGTATGCCAATCATCTAACAAATATAACCCATATGTTTAAAATTTCTATATTGGCCAGAGTGGAAAAGCTCAGTGACATGGAGATAGTATCTTCGTTATGAAGATACTGAGTAGTGTGTGGTATCTACTCAGTTAACTATTAATAGTTAAGTATCTCGAAAATAGTTGATTTTAGTGACTGCAGACAAGTATATCCTTTATATGTAAAAATTAGTTAATGCATCATAATTTTAACTTAACCCTTTCGGTCACCACGTCCACTACGGTGGACGTCATATTGTCATTTTTTTTGTGCAACTTGCTAACTTTTCTTTCAAATTTTATTAGAATATTCCACTAATTTGTACTTTGTGCATTGAAAGTGTATGTATGCGTTGCCATCTAGACGCGAGGGATAGAAATAGAAGTTTCCAATTTCAATGAAATTGTTGACCACTGTAACAGCTGATCAAATACATTTTTATTAGGTGACTTTAGACTGTTGAAATCACCTGTTGATTTTTGCTGGTGTTTATAAGTGTCTGTTAGTGAGTGTGTTATTTTTCGTTTTGGTTTGTTTTTTACTGTGGACTCTATTTTTGCTCATAAAAGTGTGTCCACCACAGGGGACATTGTGACTCACTGTAAGAAAACCGTCTGGTAATTATAACCTTACTTTTTGTTTTAATTCCTCTAAATTGATATTTTTCTTACGTATTAGATAGCAAAATGTCCAATGGGAAATTTCTAAAGGAGCAAGAGCTCTTTGAGGCACTTCATGGTGTTCTTTCCGATGTAGATTACCTGAGCAGCGACGACGATGACGGATGGGACTGTGACCTCTTGACCATTTTTTTGAAATGTTGTAAGCAATTATTATATTTTAGATATCGAAGAAGATAATGAGCCGGTAGAAGCAGTTTTGGAATCCCTTCAGGGCCAAAGCGGGGAAGAAGCCGAAGAACCTGTTATTCCAAACATGCCTAGTACTTCTTCAGCTATGTCAATTAAATCAAATGCATCTAGCACAGCTGCCAAAAAAGCGAGGATTAAGAAATTTATGGAAGAAAATGACTTGACTCCAAAGGAAAAACGTACTTGGCGTAAAACTGTAACATACATAACTCCTGCAATAAAATGGGCTGAAAAAGATAGCGAGGATATTATAGTTCTTGAAAGTCCTACTTCTTTCTTTGCAAAGTATTTTACAGAAAATTTATTTGAGAACATGGTTTATATGACGAATTTGTATGCTGTTCAAAAACAGATCAAGTTTCAGCCCACGAATGTTGAAGAAATTAAAACCTTTGTGGGGATACATATCCTTATGGGCAACCTCCATTTCCCACGGGTGAGATTTTATCGGGACCCTAAACTTAAAATCCCACTAATATCAGACAACATGCCTTTCAATAGATTTTCAAAATTATGACAAAATTTACACTTCGTAAATAAAATAGCTATGCATAGACGAGCAAATGATTCCTTTCAAGGGCAATTTGAATGTCAAGCAGTATGTCAAAAACAAACCATGTCGTTGGGGTATCAAACTTGTTGCTTTATGTGGCGCTAGTGGCATTCTTTATGATTTTGTTTTATATCAGGGTCCTGCAACATAACTAAATAAGGACCAATTAGAAGTATTTGGGATTGCTGCATCAGTGATTCTGAAATTGTCGGAAAGGATAATTAAACCTAATCACAAATTATATTTCGACAACTACTTCTCTAACTACAATCTCTTGCAGTGGCTTCAAAATAAAAATATTTATGCAGCAGGTACTGCAAGAATTGATAGATTCGACCAGCCACCCTTTTCTTCAGATAAAGCTATGAAATCTCAGGGCAGAGGTACCTCTGAGGAAGTAGTAAGTGGAGACGGTCAGGTTTTGATGACAACAAGCCAGTTGTCGTGGCTTCAAATTTTGTTACCATAAACAATAATGCCGATCAATGCAAAAGATGGGACAAGAAAGAAAAGATCTATAAGGAAGTTCCAAGGCCTGAAGTTGTAAAATATTATAATAAAAACATGGGAGGGGTAGACAAATTAGACTTTCTATTAAAAATATATAGAATCTTTATACGATCCAGGAAGTGGACTTTACGCATGTTTACACATGGAATAGATTTGAGTTGTGCGAACGCGTGGCTGGAATATACAGAGAAAGCCACATCTTTAGGTCTACCAAAAAATAAAATCCTAGACCTAATGCATTTTAGGGCTTATATAGGCGAAACTCTCATTTTGGGTAATAAAACGGTTGCCAAAAAGCGAGGAAGACCGGTATCTTCCCCTACTTCATCGCCCCATGGATCACCATTGCCATATTTGCCTCGTGTAGGAAGAGAATGCGGTCCAGTACAGGATGTACGCTTGGATAATGTGGGACATTTTCCAAATTTTGACGAGAAGCCTAATGCCACAAGATGCCAATTACCACATTGTGAAAGTAAAACTCACTTCTATTGTCTAAAATGTAACGTTCATTTGTGTATTAAAAAAAACCAAAATTGTTTTTTGTCTTATCACAATAAGTAAATATTTATTTACAAATTTGCTTTTCATTTATTTCAGTATACCAACTTACCTGATTATTCATCATGATAAAATTTTGTCATTAAATATTTTTTCCGTTCAAACCGCTGTGTCACAATATCCATTGTAGTGGACAATTTTTTTTTCGAAAACGGAGCAAGATATATTTTTTTCGAAAACATCAAAAATCAAGAAAAAAATCAAACAGTGGACATGCCAAATTTTAAAATTCTATCTTAAAAACTGAAAAGTCGTGACTGAAAAGGTTAAAAGTTGATACAGCTGTTCTGAAACAAGATGACACAATTTTTTTTCCATTACCTCTGTATAACCTAAATCAATCTGATATGAAATTATGACATATAACCACAAGAAACTTACCTGTATGAATTTTGAGAATAATATGGTGAGTAGTTTTTCTTAAAGGAATCTTCAAAACAAGTTGCTTTAACATTAGCTTATAGTCTAAAAGCTACTAAACTCGACAACATACTGTTATGCATTACACCCCCTATGATACGCCTATGCCTAATAGTGACTGGAAACTTGTAGAAAGAGATAGAGTTTTCTAGAGTGTGGTGAGAGAAGATTCTCGATTGTGTTCTGGATGACTCTGGAGGCAATTTCAGAGTATATAAGACACGATTCCCGGCGAAAGGGTGAGAAGTTCTATTAAAGTGAAGTTTAGTAGCGAAAGTGAGGTTATAAATTCGAAGAGAATATAAACATTGTAAAAGTTAGTTTAGAAGTATTTGTGTAATCAGTAAATTATTAAATAAAGTGTTAGTGGTTTACCCCTTGTTATTTGGAACCCACCGATTCATACAGGGTGTTTCCTAAGAGGTGGAAATACGTAACAATACCCATTTTCACAAGGCTGAAAATATTCTAAAATGCTAGTTGAGATCTCCCCAAAGAAGGAATGGCCGGTATGGCTAAAGGACGTAGATGGGGTGAGTGCCCAGAAATGTTTGGAAGTGGTTGCCATTTAAGTTGTCCTTATTTATTTGCCTCTACAAAGTTCTGTCTTTCAAACGCTGAATAGCGTAGCAAATTCGGCACATACAGTCGTTCTTCCATTTGCCCTGCACACGTACACACTCACACACACAAAATAAATACTATATTACCTACAATTTACAAAATATTTTAAGTTCCTATCTAAATTTTTAAGAAAATAATGAAAAACATATACTTAGGTGTGCCTCTGTTCAAGTTCCGGTGGAGTCTCCCATAGTATACCCATTGAAGCATACAGGTGAGGCAGTCAATAGCGAGGTTGTTCATTTTTTTTAAATAACAGCATAATTTTTGTAGTATTTGTAAATTTATTATAAGAAAAATGTTTGACGTCATTATCAAGTTCAT
The DNA here is from genome assembly GCA_963583905.1 of Stenurella melanura. Classification (NCBI taxonomy): domain Eukaryota; kingdom Metazoa; phylum Arthropoda; class Insecta; order Coleoptera; family Cerambycidae; genus Stenurella; species Stenurella melanura. The sequence continues at coordinate 39,552 of CAUZXK010000088.1, read as the reverse complement.
TCCCTAAATAAGGTGCAATAAATCTAAATAATTTTTGAAAAATTGCAGTTTTATATTGTTTTACCAACAAATTCTCTATGTATCTAGTATTATGATGATGAACTTGAGTAACCAATTTTGTACGTAAATAGTTTGGTTCACCTGTACTTAATATGAATTAAGAAATAAAAATAAATTACATTGATTTATTATTATAATAAATTTCGTGTCGCGAGAAAGTACTCCCAGTATGATAAAGCATTAATTTGGTCCAGATTAATATCCTCGATTCATCAAAATGGGGTATCAAGCATAGTTTTTCTCCCACTTCCTTTTATAAAATTCCAGCAAAATTATTTTAAAAGTGAAGGGTCCTAACAGTCCAGTTTAATTAAACAAACAGATCAAAGAAATATTTATAGATGTAGAATATAGGTATTATAATATTCGATCAAGAGATTTGGGCTGAAAAAAAAGTTGTTGGTATGTGTGATTTGAACCGTGGACCTTCCGCATGCGAAGTGCTTCTTTAACCACTATGCCACTCGGTGTTTAAAAGTCGGAACTTTGTACAGGCAAATAAATCAAAACAACTTAAATGGCAACCACTTTCAAAACAAAATTCTGAATATAATTTTAGAATCTTTAGAACTTGTCTTCGTATTGACTAATCTTTCACACTGCAGCGCAAAGTAATTTTACAATCCTTTATATATTATGATAGTTGATAAATCACCATTTAATAATACAAACAATAATTTGCTTTCAAATCATTACCTTTTTGAGGATAATTTTTTTTCTAGGCTTATATAAAGTTATAACTTATTTAAACTGTAAAGGAAGTAATTTTAATAATATTGTGTATTTTAGTTGATGAAGATCTGCTTTATTCTGAAAATATCAACATAGTGTTTGAAGGGCTGGACACCTTTGCAGAAGTTTTTATTAACGATGTTAAAGTTGGAGAAAGCGAAAATATGTTTGTCCAATATATTTTTGATATAAAACTACAACTGAAGGTAATTTTTTCTATAACAATCTTAGGTACACTAATTTTATAAAGAAACCATCAGTTTGTTTATGTATAAGGGTAATCCGTATCATCCGGGGTCTCCTGTTAATCTATGGACCTATGACATTTTTGGTATATGATGTGATTATATTTTTCACTATACAGTAGTGTCGCGATAATCCGATCCCGCGTTAATCCGGATGCTTCTATAATCCAGATTGCCTTCTTGTTCTCTTGAAGTATTCTGTAATCCGGATTTTACTTGATTTTGTAATCCGAATTCATTCAGGTAATTCTTCTTTGATCTTGTAAAGTGTCCTAAGAACTTAAATTTACAACATGCTTGTATGTTTGCTTCGACTTCGAAGATGACCCCGAGGATTTGATCCCTTTAAGTGCTATGCAACAAAAGATACTAGCAGAAGAAATTAATGTGGACTGATTGAACAAGAAAATTTAATTCATGCAAATGTTAGTGCTGACTGATGATGGAAATTGCCACTCCGGTCAGAAGTAAAAATGAAGATGCTGTGAAAAGCTTAAATCTTGCTTTACAGTGGCTACAGACATTCCTTTAAAAGATTATGGTGCTACAAAATCTCAAGGAAATTGCTTTTGAACAACACCAGCACATAAGTCATCAAAGTAAAATCAATCTTTTTAGTCGGTGCCGAAAACTGTAAAAGAGGGTACCACACAATTCTAATGAAGCCGATGAAATTAATGTACAAGAAAGTGATGAAAATGTTAATTATGTATGTATACATATGTAGTTACATATTTTTAATATTTCGTTTTCTTGATATAGGATATTTGCCTTGTTTTTTTCTATAAGTACAGTGCTTACTTTTGTTAAATACAGCCTTTTATTTATTTTTTTGCAATTTTAAAAGCTGAATTTAAAATGTTTTTTAATTGATCCGGATGATCGCGACACTACTGTATAGGAATATAGGTATCATACTGTATATTATCATTGTCCAGAAAATCAACGTAAAAGCCCTCTTGTCGTTACGATGTCAATTGACAGCTATAAAGTAGTAAAAAGAGGGTGTAATATATTATGTGATCATGTCTGCCTTTGAGCCAAATGAATAAATATGTAACAAAAATTAGGGATATACATGAGGCAGACTTCTAAAGCCCCGCCTTATCAACGACAGCGGTTATAAAAATGTAACAAAAAGCCACCGTATTAAGTTATCTAATCATCCTGCAACATTGATTTATTTCGTTCAACATGAAGATCCTCTGCATACGAAAATACCACAGGCTGATGTATACATACATCCCTTATTCTAGCTTTAATATTGCTATTATGTAACTAGTAGCTTGAAATTAAATAATAATAATGTTTAGGATTTAAGACGGTGTAGTTAAAATATAGATTTAAATGATACAATCTATTTAAATAATGTGTTTTTTAAATGTCATACAAATGGATAACTTTAATAATCACTGGTGAAATTTCCATTGACTAAATTTTTGTAAACCAGATTAGCTACCAAAATGACCAAAATTAGTCATAAAATGGAGAAAAAAGGAACATTGGTTTTAGCAAATTTTTTCTGGAAACAAACACAGTTAAACATATTTTAATATAAATCTAAAAACTCTTCCTTATATATGTATCCAAATAAATTTGTTAACATCGTAACATTCAAATTATATCTGCAATATCAGAGGACAACACCATCTGTTAATGAGTAGTATATACAACACCCTAGAGTCTATAATAGTTTTTTTAGGTTATGTTTTCCATCTATCTCGAGGTAAAATGAAAATTAATTAATATTAATTGATTTTTGTATGACATCGGACATCGGAGCTACATATGTATACTTTCAAGTTGATTGAATATGTGGAAGTTGATCAAAATTGAATTAAGAGATTTGACCCTAACTAATAATCAATGTTCGGAATTTGGGTTTAATTCCAGTGGCGCACATATAGGTATGAAATTTTATATCAGAATATTAAATAATGTAAGTTTGTTATCTCTTACAAAATTAAATGTAATATGAACCTACCTTATGAGTTTATGGTGTATTTTGGTATAATAAATGTATGTACACATATTTCACACATAAAATGTTATAAATCCACACAGCATTTTCAAGTTTCAAATTTTATACTTTTACTAAGTGTTCATAGTTTTAAAGTATACAGTAAGTATTTTTTCTAAATTTTCATGTGAGAGACGATTTCTTTTGACAGTAAATATCCACTGTAAGGTCAAAAATTATCTAGTAACATGTAACACTTGAGGCTATTTATTTTTAATTTTTTTTCCGGCACTTAACATATGTGGCACTAAATCACTAGTAAAAACAACAACTTTCTTTAAATTTTGTTCAGCCAAGTTTTGCCAAAGCCATTTTAAAGTGTTTACAAAAAATTTAAACATTGACTCGCCATTAACTGTTTGTAAATGACATCTTGGAAGCTACTAAATGGCACTTGCCAGGATTATCAACATGTAATTTTGTAACTAATCAATTGGCAACTTTATTTCCTAAAAAGTCGGCCGTTTCGTCTATTGCAACCCAAAACCAGCCATTTTGAAGAACACTCCGAATACCTCCCAGTTTTTCTTCATATAGTTCGCTGAGAAGCAGACTTTCCCTTAGGACATGTTGTCCCACGCAATATTGTTCAGAAAATGTGTAAAATGAGCGTTATTTCGAAATAAAATTCGTCCTTTGAAACTCTCTTTTCCTTTTTTATATTACACGCGTGTGTGTAACTATTCACATGTTTTAAAACAACATTTTTCTGTATACACCTTATTGTGACATCACAAATATTACAAATTATTTTTTCTCCATCAAAATGTAGTTCTTTATAAATCTTAATCCATTTTTCGGCCGTACTTTTCCTCAGACTATAACGCGACATATTGACAAATAAGTCATTGTTTCAATATACACAATAATTATAAACTAGGTCCAGGGCCAAGTCCATTCAATTTAAAGGTGAGTAAATAGTAAATAATGTTTGGCTTGTAATCACGTATCGACCACGTGTTGCATGAATGCATTGTGTACATGCTCTGTTTCTTTAACTTAAATAGGTTTTTTTTTGTATAAATAAGTTTTATAATTTATATTACATAAAAAATAAATCAAAATTTATTTATTTTTCAGTGAATTAAACATCTGTGCTTATTTCGATAAATCCTTATAACAACGCACTTGAAATTAAACCCAAAATTCCGATCACTGCTAATAATTTAGATTAACTAAAAGTTTGTAAAAAACAGCACTCTTGTGCTGAGCCCTGACAGAGATATTACTGAATCTTATATTCTAAACTAGATAACGAATATGTTTGTTGTTTGTAGTCCGGTGTTAACAATATAGAAGTTCGTTTTCAATCACCAATAGAAGTGGCTGAAAAGTTGACTGCAATACAAAATCAGTCTTATAATGTACCTCCAAACTGCCCTCCTAATGAATACCGAGGAGAATGTCATGTAAACATGATCAGGAAAATGCAAGCTTCATTTTCTTGGGATTGGGGTCCATCGTTTCCTTCAGTGGGAATTTGGTTAGTAATTATTTATTAATTAATTATTTATTTTTTACATGTAATAATAATAAAGTCTTTATTAGAAAAGCATGTACATACAATACATCCAATCGCTAAGGCAAAGTCTAGCCTTAGCGAGTGGATGTATTGTATGTACATGCTTTCTTAATAAAGACTTTATTATTATTATTATTACATATAAAAAAAAGAATATGTGATTTTTTTCTATTAATTATTTCAGGAAAGATTTGTATATTGAGGGTTATAATGCATCGGTTGTACGATATGTTGTGGTAGATTCTTTAGAAAATCCAGACACATGGACTTTAAATATAGATACATACTTTGGAAGTAATAGGAGAAGATATGTTGTAGGCCAAATTCAGTTGCAACTCGCATTATCTTCTAGTGTAAATGTAAGCAGAATCATACGAGTAGCTGAGCCAGAAAATGAACATAATGAAATAGTAGTGACAACATCTATTGATATTCCAAAGGTATGTAATGGACTAAAATTTTTATATTTTATTAAATATGTTAGTATTATTTTTTTATATAGTCTAGTTGAGAGAGACAAAAAAATGACCGAAACATGAAAAAATAGTTATTAATATTTTTCTTGATAAAATTGAGAATAGGTGTTATCACACCAATAGGTGAAATGTTTAAAAGCTTGCACACTTTTTTACGTAATATGAAATAATTTTTTTAGGTATATTGTTATCATAATCTGTGCACATTAGTGTATAAGTTTAGTAAAGAATACCTAAAATGACAATGTAAAATATAAATTGATCGTTATGTTTTTTTCTTTTGTTAATTATTAGTAAATTTCCATTTTATCACAAATATGTAAGCGTAATATCATTTGTATTTTTTAACATGCTCAAATCATAATATCGTCCAAGAACAAAAAGCAAATCTGAGCAACATGTAAATTATTTCAGTTTTTTCCTCGAAAGGCCTTCTTGTATGAAGCTCTGTTTAATGTCTAACAGCTACTAGTTGGAGTTATATCTTTCAACTAAAATTCAAATATTTATCTATAATCTACGGTTATGTAATAGAGAGACGGCGCCCATAATGGCTGCAGCATTAGCAATGTATAATTTTTTTTTTCATGGAGTTTAGGTCTCCCTCTACAACTTTGTTCTCTGAAGTAATGCTCTGACGCTTTGCTGGGAGGCGCTGGAGCGCCTTAGATTAAATAATTTTAATTAATTCAAAAGTATTTTTAGTCATGTCTGAAGATGATTCCATAGCATCTGTAAGACCCCAAAGTCCTATGAAACCCATTTTCAGACAAATCACCCTTTGCAAAAAAAAATTCCCAGCATATCAAAAAAAGAAAATGGAAAAATTCTAAAGTATTAAGTGACATGAGTCCAAGTGGGCTTGATCGATTCATATTGACATGGATATTACTCAAAAACACTTTTCTGACAAAATTGATCTCGCCAAAGTGCGGCTTTTTATCGCAAAGTGCGCGGTTGTGCTATATCCCATGCAAATTAGCAGAAGACTGGTCCACTTCTGATACTGCAATATGATTATATGTTCCCCTACATAATTTTTTGTGCTGAATCGATTGCACGGAGTCCCAACTCCCCTAACCCTAAAGTTTCACCTCTATCGGCCAAAATCCACCCCCCGAACGCGTTTTTCGCTGTTTGCGATGCGGGAATGGTTCCTTTTTGTTTTTTCAATAAAAAGTATGAAGAATATGACTAATACCAATGCAACTAAGCCAGTTGTTTTGAATTCTTGGAAAATACGTCTAACTGTTAAATGAGAAACAGACTTTTGGAGATATCTTTGGTTAAAAATATCCGCTGTGTCCCTATTTTTCTATTTTCGCCGTGAATTAAAGTAATTTAAATTTTTTCTACTTTAGTAAGTCTTTTTTAAACGATCAACAGCAACACAAGAATGAGATTTTATTATAGACATTAATAAGGCGTCGATACGTTTTCAGAACTTGATTACCTAGCGAAGGTTATTAAATAAATCCATATTATTCGCTTTTGAGGTAAATTTAAATAGGATTTTTAAGTTTTATTTATGTGATCTAACAACAAGGGTTTCTTTAATATTTAAACCGATTATCATACAAAATTTCACAGTAATAAGGGTTCAGAATTACTGAAAATAGTCCACGACTGTCCTGTTCTTTTTTGTAAAAATGTGTTTTTGCCATTATTAATTACATTTAAAAAATATATGTAACATTTATGTATTTTTTTCTTGTCAGAACTAGCAATGTCCCATTTTTCTAAAATTTATTTTTCCAAAATACTTGGATGTTTATGAAAGCAGGGTGACAATTTTAGACATGGCATAAACGTTTTGCGAATTTGCGCCCAACAAATTTTTAATAAATTTTAAAAATAAAATGGCAAAACCTGGATCGATAAATTTTTTTTCACATATTCTTTGATATAATATAATGTACCGCCTTGCCAAGTTTCAACATGAAATTCGATTTTTTCTTTTTTTCCAAATTTGCCTTCTTTTCTCAAATTTGATATGCTGGGAAATTTTTTTGCAAAGGGTGACTTGTCTGAAAATGGGTTTCCCGTGACTTTGGGGTCTTACAGATTCTGTGGAATCATTTTCAGACATGACTTAAAATACTTTTAAATGAATTAAAAAATGTTTAATCTAAGGCGCTCCAGCGCCTCCTAGCAAAGCACTAGAGCATTACTTAAGAGAACAAAGTTGTAGAGGGGAACCTAAACTCCATGAAAAAAAAAATCATACATTGTTAATGCTGCAGCCGTTATGGTTGCTGTCTATCTAACTGTAAGTTATTATCAATAAATATGTATTTATACCCTCTCAGAAACCAAACACTTCACATACAAGGTAAAGTACAGTAAATTCAACCCCAGAGATGAATATTTTCCTAATAAATTTTTTTTCCTACCGCGTATAACCGAGTTTCCGCCTCGTAAAGTGGGTGCCTGACAACCAGTTTTCTCCTAATAACCTTCAAGCAGATTGGCGTACGATGACCAAATTGTGGATCCAGCTCTTTATTTTGATGGTCTACATGCTCATTAGAGCATGTACTGATATCCAAGATGGTCTGGTAAAGTTCAAGGTCAATATACAAAATTATTGTTTTTTATTCAGATAGGAATTGGGTTAACAAGAAAATACACAGATTAAATAATTGAACATTAACTTTAAAATAATTAGTACTAAGAGAAATTTAAAAGTTACCAGCGAATAAACTGCTCAAAATGTTCTCCTCCCGTTCTATACAAATTTAAGCCGTTTAAGTACTTAAATTAAACTGTATTCTTCAAAAAACATTATGCTCATTTCTGATTGTGTTTACGGCATCTAGAATTGAGTGTCGCAACTGGTCAATGTTGTCAGTAGGAACTGTATATACAAGTTCTTTCATACGGCCCCAAAAGAAAAAATCCACCGGGGTACTATCTGAAGTTCTAGATGGTCATTGTACAGGAGCATGATGAGCTCTTCCAATCCATCTTCCGGGAAATGTCCTATCCAAATAATTTCTTGTTGAAATTACATTATAAATCGGAGCCCCATCATTCATGAACCACATGCCTTTTCTGAAGCTCCAGTAGGTTTTCTTCCAAAAAATTTTGGTGTTGTTCTCCATTGACTCTATCAACTAAGAAAAGTGGACCAATCAAGTTGTCACCCAAAATTCCTGCTCAAACATTTACAGAAAATGTTCTTTAATATCTAAATGTTTCAATATTAAATGGATTTTCTTGATCCCATGTATGACGATTACGGGTATTGAATACACCGTTCCGAGTGATCGTGGCTTTGTCTGTCCAAAGAATCTTCTCTAAGAAAGTGTTGTCATGGCATTGTTTTTGTAATAACAATTGGGTAAAACTCTACTCTTAGTTGTAGACCCAACCTTCGAGTGCTAATTTCATGACGGTTGAGATATCGTCTACGATACTCCCTTACTGCACCTGTTGTATTCCCTTGGCATGATGTCAAGATAAAAAGTATATTGGTACAATCTTCAGCAGTATAGCGCACTATTTTCAGATCAATATATAACTCTCAAATAATTGTACTACTTTGATTTGACAACTCAAAATCTGATAACTTAGAATCTAACAAACGTTGCCTTTGTTTTTGAATAAAATTGCTTTAGCATGCCTCTGATATTTTGCAGTTTGCTAAAAACCGGCCTAATTGGATGAAGAATCACAAGAATAAAAAAGTTTCTATATTTAATAAGATATTCAATAATTAATCAAAGACAAAAAATATTTGACCTTAAACTTTACCGGACCACCCTGTATAGGACACATCTTGCATATCAGTACAAATTTGCACTAGTGAGCATATCACCCATCAAAATGAAGAGTCGGATCCACAATTTGATTATCATATGTCAAGTTCGCTTGAAGGTTATTAGGAGAAAACTGGTTGCCAGAAATCCACTTTAAAAGGCTGTAACTCGGTTATGAGGCACGATAGGAAAATAATTTATCAAAAAATCTTCATATCTGGGGCACCCCAATCTGCAGTTGTATTTAATGTACTTTCTCTTGAATCACCCTGTACATCATAGAAACTTTTTCTTATTTTAAATCGTAGATTCTGTCATTAAAGGGCCCCAAAAGGCCATTTTCCATATAAAAAGGGAGGGGTCCTTTGTTGACAACTTGTATTACCAACCTATTAATATATATTTTCTGTTGTTGTTAAGAGTCTTGTCAATACTTGGTGGCCAAATGGTTATGGTGGACACGATCTATATAGTCTGTCGGTTATATTTTCTGATAATGATGAAACTGAAAGAAGCGTAAAGAATTTAAGAATTGCATTTAGAACAATAGAAATTGTACAAGATACGCTTGGTAAGTATACAATACTACTAAATATTTAAAACGGTGACAATTATAACATGTTTATATTAAAAATTATTATTGGATATGGCCAAGAATTTATTTGATATAAATTTACCTTTCATGATCTACAAATTATGTCATCTTAGTCATGTATATGTGGTGAATATAACACCGTGAATATATCGTGAAAAATTGTTGAAAACTCGGAAAATATGCACGTTACAAAAAAATTACAAGAGACCGAAATTTTAAAGAATATATCCTATACGTCTGAATTTTTCCAGATTTTTAAATTTCATAGTTTACAATATTTTCCGTTTTCTGATAAGGGTCCTTTTTTCGTGTTTTTCCAGAAAAACTTGGACAGAGTGAAAAAGAGAGTCATAGAAGAAAAATAGTCTTGTATCAATAATAAGTCAAAGTCTTGAACTGTAAAAATTTTAATGCAGACGCACGCCAACTAATAAAATTGATTGTTTCTAACCAATGAAGTCATTGACAGCCCCGTCAAGGGGTGAGGGGAGGGGTTAAAGTATTTTAAAAAATAGTAATTTTTTTACTAGCTCTTGTACTGTAAAAAGTTTAATGCAGACGCACATCAAATAATAAAATTGATTGTTTCTAACCACTGAAGTCATTGACAGCCCCGTCAAGGGGTGAAGGGAGGGGTTAAAATACTTTAAAAAATAGTAATTTCTTAACTAGCTCTTGAACCGTACAAATTTTAATGTGGACGCACGCTAAATAAAAATATTGATTGTTTCTAATCACTGTCATTGACATTGAAGTCAAGGGGTGAAGGGAGGGGTTAAAATACTTAAAGAAATAGTAATGTTTTATCGAGCTCTTGAACTGTAATAATTTTAATGCAGACGCACGCCATATAATAAAATTGATTGCTTCTGACTACTGAAGTCATTGATAGCCCCGTCAAGGCATGAGGTATTTTTAATAATACATTCACCAGAATTTTTCTGGATTTTTCTCTCACTTTTTATTCCTGCTCCCCCTTTTTGGAAAAATTCAAACCGCCATATCTTGGTAAATAGGCATTCTTTTTTACAAGAGTAAAGAGTTGTTATTTTTGGTCGAATCATCTAAAAACACATTTCGTTTTTTTAATTTAGCTAGTTTTTCTAGTTTACAAATTAGCAACAAAGTCACTGTTTAAAACAATTGTGAGGCAATAGCGGCAATTTTTTTTTTCTGAAGTTTGATGGCATCAAAACTTTTTAGTCAGAAATGCTAATTCGCCTACACTAATAGTGCTTGTATGAGGTATAGAAAGGAATCTTTGTGTATATAAATAGACAGTAAACTAAAACTTTGCCACTATATTTGTTACTTAGAACCTTTAATCTGTTCACCACATGCATTAAAGTATTGCGAATGACATATGCAGACTGACCCGATTTGAACATTTTTAAAAAATGTTCGGCTGCCTTTCCATAATTTATTCTACCATTGAGTTGCCTTATTATACTCTTCGCAAATATAAAGAGTATATTGCATTTGATCGGCACATTTCTAAAACCAGTAATATCGCTCGTAGAGGAAAAATTTCACAGTGTTGGTGATTGAATTCTGAACAACTTTCAAAATGTCCGTCCATCCATCCATCTATCTATCTGACCATCCGTCTATCTGTCCGTCCATCACATTTCTTGTAAGCATGTTAACTTAAGAACGAAAAGTCCGATTGTGTTAAAATTTGGACAGTAAGTTAGAGTTAGGTAGAGGAAGGACCCTATTGTTTTTCGATCAATAAATAAAAAAGTTATTAATTATTTCACTTTAAAAAAATATATTTTGTTTTGCTTTGTAATTAAACATAAATATCTAAAACAAATGTTATTTGCAAAAAAGAACTGGGAAGAGTATCCTATAGAATGTGCAACAATTATATAAAAAGTGCAGTAAATCAGCAAAGAGTATAATGGTTAAGTTGTTCATATATTATATAATTTTCTAGAAAATCGTCAAGTCTTATCAGATACTCAGATTGGCTTTAGAAAAAGAAAATCCACAACACACATAGCATATCAAGCATTATGTAAAATTCTAGACTCTATGAATAATAAGTTACATACAGTTGCCTTAAGTATAGATCCGTCAAAAGCTTTCGACAGTGTCGAGCATGACATCTTAATAAGAACATTACGGAATTAGAGGAATGGACTAATACACCAATTTCCATTGACTACGTTTTCAGATAGTGTTTGATAAAAGAGACTTACGGATTTTTTTTCGAATTTTTTTTCTTTACCGTTTAGCCGGAATAAAATAATAAAGCTGAAAAACTTTCCCCTCTGACGTCAATTTGCCCGTGACGTCACGATATGAAGCCGGCAACAGTGCATTGTCCTGATGCCTAAATTTGTATTTTAGTTTAATTTTTCAGTAGTTCAATCAGAGATTTATAATAAGTCTCTCAGAGTTCTGTCAGTGTTAACGAGGATATGAGTAAGTAATATTTTTCGATTTTTTTCGTGTAAAAATACACTAACTTTGGGTCTGTATTAATTGAATTCAAATTTCAAAATATGGAAACAAAATCATGTTTTGTGCCATGTGCCATTCTTTTACGCAAAAATTGGAAAGACAAAACTAAATATTAAAATGTAAGGTTATATTAAAGTAGTTCAAATAGTTCAATGTCACAGAATCTATTGCGATGTTGTCAATTCTTCTAATTGATAAAAATTTAATAATTTAAAACCCAATTATTTGCCTTATTTGTAAATTATTTTGATATCAATGGAAAGTAAATGCATAAAAACTTCATAGAGATTATGTTTATTATAGGATAATTGTAATTAAACGGCAATTTAATGCAGGTAGAATTACCGGGGATAGTGACGTCACGACCACCAATTTATTTAATTTTTATCTAATCCAGGTATTAAAAAATTGGGGTAATAATTATTTTGGTATTATTTTGACCTTACCAATGGGTTCATATAATTAAAATATTTAAAAAATCTTAAGTGTATTAGTCCATTCCTCTACAGCTAATTAAATCATACCTAAGTAATCGAAGCCAAAGTGTGATTGATATGAATAAAAACAATATCTTGAAATCCAACCCAGTATTGATTCATAGAGGCGTACCTCAATGATCCATACTGGGCCCGTTATTATATATTTTGTATACAAACGACTTACCCTTAGCAATTGACAATATAGTTCAATATGCAGGTGATACTTCTCTAATTATTATTGAAGAATATGAGGGAGACTTAGAAAATAAAATATTTAACTGCATTGATACATTAGAACAATATTTTATATCACTTAATCTCAAGCTAAATACTGATAAAACACAGATAATAAATTTTTCTATCAAAACATCAAACAATGATACAGTGTTTTCGAACGGAAATACATCTCTGACTGCGGTAAAGAACATCTCGTTCTTGGGAATAAAAATAGACCCGAGACTAGATTGGAAATGCCATATAGAATATGGCAAAATACTGCTATGCCCTTAAAACTATATCACAAAACATCAACTGTGAAACTGCCTTTGTTGCATATCATGCATACATACAATCCCGCATACGATATGGTATTATTTTCTGGGGAACCTCCACAAATGTAAATAAAATATTATCCTGCAAAAGAGATGTCTGAGAAACATCTTAAATATGAAGCAGACAGATAGCTGTAAACTAATATTTATAGAAAAACGAACGACTATTACTAGTCAGTACATCTTAGAAGTGGTGACTTTTGTCTTAGAAAATAAAACACTATTTAATGACTGCAATAGAATACATCCCTATAATACCACAAACAAAAATGAACTAATAGAACCATATATCCCCAACTTCAATTATATTCAAAAAAATGTACAGTCTTCCCTAAAAAAAATATTTAATAAGCTCCCAAATGAAATTAAAACTCTCCCATTGAAAAAACTGAAGCTACAATAAAAAAATATTCTAATAAATAAAGCCTACTATGCAATAGACGAGTATTTCAATGATGGTGATATAAAATGATTATATTGAGTTCTAAATAAAATATTTATATCAATTCCCAATTATTTTAATTCTGTTTGTCTGTGCAAACTGTATTATGTTTTATTTAAGTGTTTTTGCTTTATACATTGTCTGTATTAAAATTTTAGTAACTTAGTTATTTAGTAATTTAGTAATAGGTACACATATGACACGTTCAACACTCACGGGGTATTTTGTAATTATTTGTACATTGAACTAATAAAGACTAATCTAATCTATACTTCTTTGCGATGACTAGAAGCAATAAACTTTTTTCGGTAACTTTGGTTGGTTCATTTCAATTGTGTGCTCCTACTTATGGGCAATTATATGTCCGAGTAATATTAAAATTTCTTCACTAATGTTTTGGGTGGCTAGTTATGATGGCAGTATCTAAAAATTATGCATTTTTTATGGATGCACCGTAATATTTTGCAATCAAAATTACATGCATATAGTCAATAATCGCAAAACGATGTGTTATTATTTGGTACTATTAGGCAGTTCACAGTATTTACTTATTCGGGGACAAACAACAAGTTGATCCGCTTTTGCAGGTAGCTAATATTTCGTCCTTCTTATACTGTTTATATCTATCAGTTATTTACATTTATTGCTACATATGAGCAAAGACCGTCTCTAGAATATGTATCGACTGAGTAGAGCTGAATACTTGAGTACACAGTATCTACTTCATGCGCTACGGCGGCAGCCAAAGGGGACGCTGCTGGCTATTATGCCACGACTTGCTCGCTAAAACTTTATATAAATAAAAAAATATAGGTGTAATTTTTTTTTAATGTCCATAATTTAAAAATTAAAAAAATATGCGAGATGACCCCATTGACATCATGCATACTCAGGATGACACTAGTCCAATGCACTGGCAAGCACTGCATCTTATATTCACTCCATATTTGTAGAATTATTCAATGTTTTTATATTACTTCAGTGTCCCTGCCACAGCAATGAATGTTCAGAAAAAATGTTATTATTTTTAAAAATGGGATTTTTGTGGTATTTTTTAGAAGAAATACATCAATTCAAGTAGACTTTTCACAATTAAAACATTATTTATCTCTTTCAGATACTGGTTTAACTTTTTATTTCAAAGTCAATGGATATCCAATATTTATGAAGGGTTCTAATGAAATTCCGATTAATATTCTCCCAGAAAAGGGACAAAATAAAACCATAATAAGAAAACTTTTATCAGATGTCCACAGTACTCACATGAATATGTTACGTGTTTGGGGAGGAGGAGTTTACGAATCAGATTATTTCTATGATGTAGCTGATGAACTTGGGATACTTATTTGGCAAGATTTCACATTCGCTTGTGCATTGTATCCCACAGATGATAATTATATAAAGTAAGAATTTAATAATAATTTGAGAGATGAGGGTGCAGTTTTGCATTGAAAAATAATACAAATTGCAGTAAGAATTATTATGGTTTTCAATCTCACAACCAGAAATCCTAGGATCGCAGTAGATGGGATCTCGGCTTTTTTAGGATTGGTTGTGAATAAGTGCAGCTGTATGCCTACTAAATGACAATGACCATGGTGGAAGTAAAATTAACACATTATCCAATATTATTTTTATTAGCATGACTCACAAACAGCATAAAAGAGAAAATAGAAATGCAACCAATTTCTCCTTTTGATAAGTTAAACACAAAATGTAATTTAAATATCACTTGGAACTAAGGCAGTTTCTTGTAGTGATGCAACGATTTCTGTTTTTGCGATTACGATTACTATAACAATTGTCATACAGTAATCGTAAACATTTGTAAACTTTGCAGGCTCAGCCTGTTCCATTTAGGGTTTTGAATAAGCCTTGAAATAAAAAATAACCTTTCTAAATTTACTGATGATGGCTTACATAGTTAAGTATTTGAGTGCCAACTTTTTAAAACGTGGAAATGTATAACAATTTTTTCCAATAGGTAAAAATATCTGATAAGTACACTATATTGGATGCCATTAAATGTGTCAACCTCTTCTTTATATAAATTTTCTACTGCAATAACACGGGTTAACACCGGGTTAAAAACAGAAAACCTACAACTTAAATAAATAGCTAATTGAAACATATTCTTTATAGGATCTTGCAAACAGCAGGAAAAATAACTATCTATAACTAAAAGAAAAACTATGGGTAAAAATATTAATGAAATCTTTGCATTCTTTCGATAACCTGAATTCTGGTTATGCTAGCAAATTAAAATCCTAAAAGGAATTTGTCTAATTTCTTATTTGACAATTCTCATTCTAACACTAGCATCAACACAGTCCCCTACGGCCATGCAGATTAAACTAGTATCTACATAACCCCCTAGGATCATGAATATTCAGTTAAAAATGAGAACAAAGGCCTAAAATGAACTGACACCGCAAATTTTATCTTAAATGTCAGTGGAACAGATCTAGACAACAAACAATGTTTTATTCATGTTAGTAACTATAATAATAGGGTTTTATTTTGGTAGAGTTAGTAAAACACCCGGACATTTTGTTTGGTAAGTTTCCTGCAAAATAATGGTCCATAATTTTATTTAGATTAAATTTATTTTATATAAGTTTGATATAATAACAACTTTTACACTCGAGTCACAGAAGACAAGAACTAGTTTCAGTCTTCTGTGCTCGAGTTAAAAACGACCACTTTCGTCTTTGGTCCAGACATAATTATTAACAAAGCGTAACCTTACCTTCATTCTTCTTACATTTAGTGCCGAAGCTCGTATTTGCCTTTGTATAAACTGTCTAAACAATTTAGTACCAACTATTTACTTAACCCAAACACTTTTATAAATTGCCAATCATTGAGTCCAAGCGAATTATATTTCTTCTACATTGCTGTGTTTTCAACTGTAGCAAGCATATTTGCCTCAATCAGTTAGCCATTTATAAAAAACAGCTGTCATTAATTCGCATGTGAGATACAAAGTCATGTGGTATTTACCCACTCATTGAACATTCTACTGAAAATTGTAGAGTGTGGGATTCGAGAATATATGTTTTCAGAATTGTGTGAATTTTGGTAGACATTTTCCCAAAGGAGTATGCGACTTTTGGTAATAGAGACTCAAGAATAGACCCCTTGAAGCTGCGGTTTTTTTCCCAGTATTTTGAAGGTGTAAAGACCATAATTTGTATCTCAGATCGAGAGCAGTAGCTAGCATCCGCTGTTCGTTGTTAATTCAATTTAAACCAGCATGAGGCATGAAGCAACAAATAATCGTGATATAATCGTAGATGAATCACGATTATGATTAACCGTGAGAACCTAATAATCGTGAATTCATAGTAATCATATTCGTGGCATCACTACTTTATTGTAATATTTGACCATCACTTCCAGTTTTATAATAATAGAAAATATTTATTCATATGATCATTGACGATAAGGCAAAATGTATGCACTCTTATTTTTCTATAAAAATTTGCCACATTTTTTTAAACCATGTTTTATATTATGTAATAGTAGATCTCATACAAGTACTGTATGTCCGCATTCAATTTCTATAAAGCAATTGATCCCAAAATTCGAGGATTCCAGATGTCTTGTAAATTTGAGCTCACAAACTTAGGATTTCTGTGATTGTGGAAACTTAATCCCAAAAACTCAGTTTGGGTTTTTACGTCGGGATTGTAAACCATAGTAAGAACCCTATGTTTACTGAAATATAACCAAAAAATTAGTTATTTAACATGAATTCGATTTGCTAAAATTTTATATGTACATATTTGAAAATTGAGTTGTGAAAGCAGAATAAGTTACTAAATGATAACAAGTTATTTAGTTATTGTTTACAGCAAAAATTGGTAAGAATGTATGATTTTCAACTTTAAATTACATTTGTCTCAGTGAGTTACAAAACTATGTGTAACAATTGCAATTTTAAGTTGGTTGAACAATATGCAAGATTGTTTGAAATAATTAGTATTCCAAGAAGGAGCAAAGCTTCTACAGAAAACACAATAATTTAATCTTAAGCGTAAAGTAAATATATCTCAGTTTGAGAATCATTTATTAATTGAGAATAAAATGGAAAAGTTATTAAAAGTACAGAATATTTTAAAAATCATGAATAATAAAAGTAAATCCTCTACTTAATTTTCCATATATAAGTTGATTATGTGTATTTCTTTGCATACAGGTCTCTTAAGTTATATACCATTTATAACAGTAACAATTAGTATCTTTCTTTTGCAGAGTGTAACAATAATATTAATTATTGTTACACTCTACAAAGAAAAGATACTACTTGTTACTTTCGACAAACAAATATAATCATTTTCTTGCATATTTATCAAATATGTGTATCAATAACTCACATTTTTATATAAAATTTCATTTTTCAGGAGTGTCATAGAAGAAGTTCGTCACCAAGTAAAGAGATTAAGAAGTCACGCTAGTTTAGCAGTCTTTTCTGGAAATAACGAAAATGAAGGAGCCCTGGCTGATGACTGGTAAATATGTTTTCTTCAATTCCAAAGATTCAAAGATTGCGGAACTCAAAAATGTGTGCTGACATAACAAACGATGCGATTTCTGTTTCGAGATAATACCTAATTTCCATTTTCAAAATTTTATATACTTACACACACACCGGCAAATTTAAATATATAATAATTTTTTTTTATGCTAACAAATTTGAAGGTTTCGACAACCATGAATTTCTTAAAAATTTTCAACGCGGTCAACTCATATTCCTACAATAATAATTCCTCTGAAATCTCAACACTGAGTTACTTATAGCACTTGGAAAGTTAAAAACCTTCAAGTATATGAATATTCACTATTTGACCTTCAGGTGTCCGTAACTTGAAATCTATGGACTTCCTGGATCTACTTTACATAAGAACTCTTGTTCGGAATGGTCCAACAAATACACTTCAGCTGGTTTTCGCTCAAACGACTGTATAACTTTTATCGTGTATTTTGTGCGGGGCCCTTTAAAAAAGAATCAATTATTTTTATGTTTTGTATTAAAAAAAAACTGTCTAAAACTAATATTATTTGCAAAAAACGGCGAAGTTTATATAATGTGCAACAGTTATATAAAAAGAGCAGTAAATCGGCAGAGTATAATAGTTAGCTTGTTTGTAGTGTGCTTTTGTATGTCCATTTTGTAAACGATATCTTCAACTTGAATTTGAAACAGCTCGCTTCAAGATTTTGCTTTCACAGTATTATCATTGAATTTACAGTACTTACTCAACTTAGTAACTCTGTAATAGTATTAATACTATAATAATTGTATATTTGTGTGATATAGGTATGGCAGTCGATACAATTTTGAACAATTTAAAAAGGATTATGTCAAGTTGTACGTTGAGACAATTGAAAAAGAATATGAAAGACTAACCCACAATAGAGGGCTTTTCTTAAGTTCAAGTCCTACCAATGGCAAAGAATCAGAAGATGAGGGATATGTTTCAACAAATCCTGGGAATCCCCTTTATGGAGATGGTAAGTAATTAATCCATTAAGCACCTACCATAGAAAAATTTACATCATTAGAATTTACAATACATACTTGCCCCTCGTTTTGATAATATACAGAAAAGAAAAATGGTAAATACAAAAATAATTAATCAATTTTTTCTTGAAAAAGTGGTAATTTTTGTATATCACTCCAAAATTTTGTGATTATGAAGTAATCAAAGTTTATTTATTTTACAATATATGCAAAACATCATAATTACTCAATTTGAGGGGAAAACTCCATTTGCATGGAATGTCCGAATTTCTTGTATCGCTTTGTTTTCATGCATTATAGTGCACGGGTACATGCCAAAAATCGAGAAAATAGACATTTATGAAAAAATGGAGTCATTTGGCATATATAATCTTTAAACCAAATTAATTGATTAGATCCAAATGGGGGCCATTCTGTCTATATACAGGGTGTCTCACTTAAATCTAAAACAAACCTGTGACTTTTTAATTTTTTAGCCAATTTGAATAAATTTTAATCAATTTTTTAATGTAGAACAACAAAAATTCTATCTGAAATTGATATTCATTTTGTTTTACATTGAAATATAAGGCATCCTGTCATGCATCTTTTATATCCAAAAACCATTAAACTATAGGTATATTAGCGATTTTCTTCAAAACTACCAATGGAAATACAAACATCTTTAAGCAGGACAATCTGAAGGGTCTAACTTAAATGTGGGACAGACTTATAACATCATTATTTTTTCACGGATTCCAATAAGTTTTTTTTTTAAACTAGAACACGAAAAATCTGTGTTTTTTGGCAATATTACTTCTGTTTGCATTGCAAAACATGGCCTCCTGTAATACTTTTTTAACATGAAAAATCAGTACTTAATTCATATAATGTTTTTTGCTACTACAGTAGTGTCGCGATAATCCGATCCCGCATTAATCCGGATGCTTCTATAATCCGGATTGCCTTCTTGTTCTCTTGAAGTACTCTGCAATCCAGATTTTACTTGATTTTGTAATCCGAATTCATTCAGGTAACAATTCTTTGATCTTGTAAAATATCTTAAGAACTTAAACTTACAACATGCTGTATGTTTGCTTCACAATGCTCGGGAAAATGTACCAGCCAGTTCCTTAGAAAAATGCTGGAAAATGATTTTAAAACCAAAAAATGAGAATGACTTAGAAGATGACCCCGAGGATTTGATCCCTTTAAGTGCTATGCAACAAAAGATACTAGCAGAAGAAATTAATGTGGACTGATTGAACAAGAAAATTTAGTTCATGCAAATGATAGTGCTGACTGATGATGTGATGGAAATTGCCACTTCGGTCAGAAGTAAAAATGAAGATGCTGTCAAAAGCTTAAATCTTGCTTTAGAGTGGGCTACAGAAAATGACATTCCTTTAAAAGATTATGATGCTACAAAATTTCAAGTAAATTGCTTTTGAAAAACAACAGCACATAAGTCATCAGTAAAATCATTCTTTTTAGCCGGTGCCGAAAACTGTAAAAGAGGGTACCACACAATTCTAATGAAGCCGATGAAAGTAATGTACAAGAAAGTGATGAAAATGTTAATTATGTATGTACATACATATGTAGTTACATATTTTTAATATTTCGTTTTCTTGATATAGGATCCCCTTTTTCATTTGTGTTGTTTTTTATATAAGTACAGTGCTTACTTTTGTTAAATACAGCCTTTTATTTATTTTTTTGCACTTTTAAAAGCTGAATTTAAAATGTTTTGATAATCCGGATTATTTGATAATCCGGATTAGCCTGGTTTTAATTGATCCGGATTATCGCGACACTACTGTATTCCTAAAATTTTGAGAATAGTTCAAAACAACACATTCTTAAGGTTGTTGAAAATAACACACGATTGTAAAATTTGTTAGTTGTTTGCTCTGAAAGTTATAATCTACCCTTTCAGATCATACATTTTTAAACGAATTAGCACAACAATAAATAAATATAACTTTTTTCGCTATCTAACAGTAAAATATTTTATCATTTGTTTTAGTTCACTATTACAATTATATTTTGGACTCTTTCGATTCAGCTATTTACCCAGTGGCACGATTTGCCTCAGAATATGGTTATCAGTCCCTACCAAGCATTGAGTCATTATTAACAGCCACTAACAATCTTTCTGATTTAAACATAAATGGAGCATTTATAAATCATCGACAGCATCACCCATTTGGAAATGACCAGATGAAATTACTTATAGACTATCAACTACAACTGCCAAATGAGAATAGCAGCAATTATAATGAAGTTTTTGTGTATTATTCACAGGTATGGTAGATTTTATATGGAATAATATATAATTGTAAAGGTAGCTCCAGACACTCAAATTATTTCTGCAAACTAGTTTGTAGAGTTGCCTCCATTTGTGTAAGGCACATACAAAATTTCCGTCAAAGAAGCCCGTGTGGCGCTATCATTGAATCGGTAAAGATGCCGCTTGCCCGCTTTGTAGGTGCCGCATTTTTATGAGCCTTAGAAATACGAAGTCAACTATACATAACAGTTTGCAATTTAGAAACTGATGTCTATAAAGGGAGGTATTTTATCTCATCTATCTGGCAGTCATTATAAAAAAAGTAAAGCAAACGATATACTCTTCGCCGAGTCATTAAACCCTTTATATAATTGTACATTCCATAGGACATTCTTCAGCGAAGTCAGAAACTATTTAGTAATATAGATGGATACACAATAAATATTTTTGCTGGAGCCTATTACAGCAACTAACTACAATAAGTAGTATTTGATGTCCTTAACTTTATACAAGAATACCCAAGTCACAAACTAAAATAGTCAAGTCACAAACTTAAATAGTCTGTGCTCAAGCCAGAGGAGTACAGACAGGAATTTTTATGTACGTAATTATAAAAAGAAATTTCTCATCCAAGTCTCTTTAAAGGGAAATATCTTGACTATATTTGCACTCTAGTGTGTGGAAATAACTGTAATAACAATACAATTGGACTTTCCTGTCTAAAATTATCGCGTTTTCAAGAAATTTGTAGGATGCATGGAGAACTATTTTGAAAATGGTTCAGAATTCGATTAATCATCCGTTTTCGTAATAGTCCCTTCAAATTAGGAAAATTGAGGGAAATTTTTCCTACAGCTAAGCCAGCCCTATAGAAAGTTGTCTTGGGGTTGTGTTAATATATTTTTCACCAAGCGCATGAAAAAAAAGGGTTGTTTTTTAGATATAGATACATATATATGTTTTTTTTGCCATTTTGGCGGTTTTTTGCGTTTTGCTGCAAAACTATGCATTTTTGAGAAGATATGACCTAATTTGATATTGTTGATCTAGTGATTCTCTACAATTTTTATTCTTTTCATTTTTTTGAAATTTCGCTTAGTTGCGCCGCTAGAGCGCACGGAAGTTTATGTAAATGTATAAATTTTTTTGGTGTTTGATTTTAAGCCAAAATTATGAATTTTATAAAAAAATATCAAGATATCAAAGTTGTAGATAAAAAAATTTTAGACAAATTTAGCTCGGTTTTTTTTTCCAAGCCGAGTGGTTTTGTCGCTAGAGGGCGAAAAACATTTTTTCAATTCGCAAAAATCAAACAAATGAACCCAAGAGGGATTTACCGTCGATACACACAAATTCACCAATATGTGAGAGCGATTTAGATATTACGACTTTCCGCTGTTACTATACAACCTTTACCTTATAGGTGAATTCCTTTGTATTGAAGGTAAATCCCTCTTGGGTTCATTTGTTCTATTTTCGCGAATACTCTTGAGCGGATAAAAAAAATATAGGCATCGTGAACAGCTGTAGTATTTTGCCCCTCCACCTCCCTCTACTGAATATTTTTTACCGGCTAAGCTAATATAGATGACATTAAGGGCATATACAAAAAGGCCGATTACCACCACTACAGCTGAATGCGCGTATTTCATACTATTAGATGCACCGTTCTATGCGCAGCTGTGTAAGAAATGAACGATGGGTTTCAAAAAAAATATTTTTTTTTTTGCTCTCCAAATTTTTATATAATTGACGAGCACTCTAAAAAAATGCATAGTTTTGCCTGTATATCAAAAAAATAAGCTCTATAATTTTTTTCCGCTCAAGAGTAAAAATGTTTTTCGCGCTCTAGCGGCAAAACCGCGCGAAAAAAAAACAAAGAACAAAATTTGTCGAAAATTTTTTTATCTACAACTTTGATATCTTGATTTTTTTATAAAATGCATAGTTTTGGCTTAAAATCAAACACCAAAGAAATTTATACATTTACATAAACTTGAGCGCGCTCTAGCGGCGTAACTAAGTGGAATTTCAAAAAAATGAAAAGAACAAAAATTGTCGAGAATCGCTAGATCTATAATACCAAATCAGCTCATATTTTCTCAGAAATGCATAGTTTTGCAGCAAAACGCAAAAAACCGCCAAAATGGCCAAAAAAACATATATATGTATCTATATCTAAAAAATAACCCTTTTTTTTCATGCGCTTGGTGAAAAATATGTTAACACAACCCCAAGACAACTTTCTATACGGGTGGCTTAGCTGTAGGAAAAATTTCCCAAAATTAGTGATTTTTCTTCTAATTTGACGGGACTATAACTGCAAAGAATATAATCAGTGGCAACAAGAAATCGTGACATAATGCTAACAGTACCAGCTCATCTCACTGGAAACATCAAGAAGAGCTTCACATATCAAGCAACGAAAATATATAACCAATTACCAACTGAACTAAAAAGACTGAACTCAAACAACTTTCATTGATTGATTTGCAAGCGTAAGATATGAGCATTGCTGCCGATTCCGGGCATCCATAGAGGTTCGTTCCAACACCCAGCTTGGTCGTCCGCCGAACATGCCCAATGGACGGCCAAACCGCGTGCCAAATCTCGGATGTTTTATATACCGCCAGACCGGCTAGGTTGGACATGGGACATGCTTATTGTCAACAGAGAGAGCCACGTGATGCATGGGGTGGGAATATAGGATGGGAAGTGAAGACGTTCACCAGATTCTTCCTTTTAATTTATATGCTTCTTTTAAGTTTCCATCTATCATCATCTCCTTATTTATTCTTCCTCCAAGTCTTCTGTTTCTGAATCTAGCAGTGTGCACCTCCTTCTGCCCGCTTGCGTTCACTTCGTTTGTCTGCCAAGACATACATGCATTCGCTCGCCACAGGAAGCTTTTTTTTATGAACCTTTCCACAGGTAAAATCCATTTACGGTGGAAGTGCCCTATCTCACGATAAAACAGCTTTTTATGGCGGGTTGGTTATGAGAAAGAGGCTCGAGAAAATATTTTGTACACCCTGTATATTAGTTTGTTTCTACAGTAATTACTTTCAACTACCGCTTTCCAATTCCAGGTATCTTCTATTTCATTACCTATATTTAATATATATTTATTTTAACTCCTAATTTTTTTCTCTGTTGTGTATTAAACTGTCCTGTGACATGGATTAATAAACCAATAGAACTTAAAAATAAATAAAAATAAAACTTATCTTTTCATCCTTTGCTTTGCTTATGTTACTACTTCCACTCGTTAGAAACCAGTTCGTTGCTTTTCACTGATGGTGTACTTTATTACATTGCCAGATGTTTACGTTATCTCACTAAGCACTTTAAAGAAAAATTAATTCAACTCATAAAATCAGAACAATTTACCATAAATTATTAACTGCTATTCTTGATTTAAATTTTTCTTATTATTCTTCAGTCATTCTCTTATCTTTTATGTATAGTCAGAATATATGTTATAAGTTTGTTATGTTACACTAATTATATGGGTATTTCATACCAAGGTCAGGTTTTAAACCAATATATAAGTTGTCACCTGGCCTATTCTTGTAAACTAAACTTACCAAATAAATTGATATTATTATTATTCTTATTATAATATACGTTTTAGATTGTGCATGCTGTGTCGACTAAAATAGAAACAGAACATTATCGTCGTTACAGAAGTAGTTTAGATAACCAAGGACGAGGCTATACTATGGGTGCCCTCTACTGGCAGCTCAATGACGTATGGGTCGCACCCACATGGGCAGGCATTGGTATGATCTTAAACTGTACTATTAATCAAATTTGTAACACACTTTTGTATTTCTAGATTTTACTGGCAAATGGAAGATGTTACAGTATTATACTTCTGAATTTTTTGCACCCATTATTATAACAGGGCATATAAATATTGAGAGAACTCTCGAAGTATATGTAGTTTCTGATGTACTGGCACCTCTGTTTAATATTACCGCAATAGTTCAAGTTTACAAATGGGATTCATTGGAAGCTATTTCTACTACAGATGTTACACTTGATTTGGTAAGTATATTAAAAAAAACCTGTATTTCTTATTGTGGTTATGTTGTAAAATGAAATTGTTTTCAGAGAAATTTTGCAAGAAAATTACTTTATATCTATCTTAAAATAAAATATATTAGTCACTGTAAAATAGATAATTACTGTGCGTTCATTTCCACGTGTGTTTGTCTTTATGACGTATTGTCATTCAATTCCTCTTTGTTTTCTGAATAATTTAAAAAATATGTTCTAATTCACTGATTTCCGCTGATTTCATTCGGCACATTAAGTCACATCTGCTTTGAAAAGTTTAGGTATTTATGCTAGCAGGTAACACATTTAAACGACTAACTAATCCATAATATTCTATTACATCCAATATGCTGGTAATTTTAAACAACAAACTGGAATTAATTACAAAACATTTCAAACTTTGATGAAAGTTGTATGTTCATGCAGGAAAAAATATAAAATTTTGCCCCCTCTACGAACATTGTTTAAATTGAAAAATACAAATGATTCGACACCTCTCCACATAAACCACTCTAACTTTTTCTAGAAAAAATTGATCCCCTTTTTTGGGCTAGATCGATTGCAAATTAAATTTTCAATCCGATGATGTCAGGCACGAATATTTCACGCCGCTCCGGACGTTAGATGTGGACCACGAAAGTGAAAACTCCGAGGATTTCACTTCTCGAGCGACACGGCCTAGCTTTGATGGTCATGTCAGCCAAACTAAGGCTCACAGAGGCTCGATAATATATTTTATTGTGGAAAATTGAACGAGAAGGATTTTTCTTGTGTTTCTGGAGGCCCTATCTCAAGAACGGAAGCAGATATGGAGCTGTGGTTTACGCCATTCTATTTCCCTTGCCTTCCTGCATATGCCTGTTTTTTTTCAGATTTTTGCCGGCACTTTGACTTTTTCACAAAATTTCGACACTTCCCTGCTTAAAGTGCCCTAACTTTTTCGATACAAAATTGACCTCCTTTGTTTGAGCTAAATCGATTGCAAATTAAATTTGCCATCCTATGATGTGGGGCACGAATTTTTTATGGAGCCGGGAACGGGTGGTATGGACCGTCAAAGTGAGAAGTCCGAGGATTTTGCTTCTCGAGCGACACGGGCCCGCTTCAGGACCTGTTGCCCAGAAACGAGCTACCGCGGAGGCTCGAGAAATCATCTTGTTGTAGTAAATCGAACGGCGCTGTGCACAAGTTTGTGAGAGCTCCCGTTTCTGAGATAAAGTCTGTCAAAGTGACCGGATGATAAAAATCAGATTTATTTTTGCCAGTTTAAACAATCTTGCCGCAAAATTTTATGTTTTGCTCTTGCGTGAACATAAAACTTTCATCAAAGTTTGAAATGTTTTGTAATTAATTTCAGTTTTTGATAAATCATAGGCTAAATTAGATGACATACAAGTATTTTAATTCACATTCACAGAACATTTTTTTAATTTAAATTTGAAGAAAATTGAAATTAGAACACAGCCTTGTTTGATATCTTTGCAAACCACTTTCATTAATGAAGACCATATATCTAGGTGCTTCCATTTTCAATAGCACGGTCTACAGTGTGTCCCATTTCACATTATCAATAGCCTTACCATAATCTAAAAAACAAAGATATCTAAGTAGGATAGTAATATTACCTTAATAATCGACGAATTATACACTCAATATTTCTTTTCTCATATCACATCCTTCAATAAAGCACATCTCTTACCACATTCTACTTATGGGAGCAAAATTCGCCAAGATGTAAATTTAGATTGAAAAATATACAACATACATTTAGGGAATGCAACTGCTGAGAATAATCAGTCAACCTGAATATTTAATGATTGTAGTAAACCGCTGAGTTCCTTAAACAGCATGTTACTAGTTGTCACTACAATTGATGTTGTGTCATCGTAGAAAACTTATATGTTTATTTCTTAATAAATTACCATTATTTATTAATAATAACACCAAAGAATGAAAGAAAATTAGGTTAAGTTTCACCACTGACTACACTTAGAGCGAAATTTTTCTGCTGACTAAAATACCCAACAGTTAGCTGTTACCGCGTTTTCAGCGGGAAACCTTTGCTTGGAAAGTTATCAAGAGTTGCATTCCTTAAACTGACCCATTATTTTACTAGCATGTGCTATTAGTGCTCATAATTTATAGTTATCAGACATATGCCAAGTTCTTGTCATTGGACCAGATTTCTGTCTCATATTTCTTGACATGTTCTATGAAGGATACTCACTCTGTCCTCACCTATTAATTCATATCTCTACTGTGATCCCAGTTTTAGTGTTTCTGTGTGAATTGTATTTGCTAGCCACTCATGATTTTATATGATTTATGCATAATATATAATGAACTATATATAATTATTAGTATATTATAGTAATATATAGCTACGCTGTAACTAAATAACCATGGTATACATTACTTTTATAATGTGACTAGATTTGAGGCTCAAAAGTTGTAGTCAGTAGATTTCGTGGTGTATCGCAGCTTTTCAAATTATAATGTATTATAGTGTAGTCGGCAGAGCCTTAAAATGTACAGGAAAATTGTTATCGAATAGAAGTACATGGACCTTGGCCACCTTGTTAAGGAACCTTAAAGACAAAAGCTATGATCACTATTTGAATCTGAGAGTTGTGTATTTTTATGATGCTTAAAATCTTACAAAAGTGTTTTTTTATCCATCATAAATACACACACATGGCTGTTTTTAATCTCAATAAAGTAATTAAGAATAAACGAAGTTAAAAAAAACTTTTTTTTTTTTTTTCGTTGAAGTGACTCCACAAACCTTTACAAGCAAAACTTTTTTATTGAAACAAAAAAAATTAAATATGTTAGAAGACGGATCTTCATAAATTTTGTGGAATCATTTTAACATTTATTTCTTGCAAAATTTAAATATTTTGACTTCACTAACATTTTCTCATTCTCCAATAATTGCTATATTAAAATTTAAAAAAGCAGCTCTGTATTTATGGTGGAAAAAGAGATTTGAAAGATTTCATGCAAGTGCACAAATATATTTAAATGGTCATAACTCTTGTCAGCACCACAGAAAAATTTCGTAAAACAAGATTCCAATGACATTAAGGTCCCTTATTAAAATGGCCTGAAGTCCCACGTCCTTCTACTAGAAAAACTGTTTCTACCTTAAATAAACGAGATGCATGCCCTGCTAGCTTCACTAATAAGCGTCACATCACCATCAGTAATCACTTGTGTACGTTGTCCAAATGTATACTGTGGTTATTTAATTGCTCCATAACTGTACATTTAACTAATCAAAGAGAGATTCCACTTCATTACTCAATTGTCACTAGTGAACAGATACTTTTAAATTGCCATACATGTAGTCTGTCAATTTTTCTTAGACTACATAAGCTTTGACAGATCATATTGGGCAATCACAAGTTATTACAATGTACTGTCGTGAGCAAAAAAAATACGACAAGTCTTATAACGTATTTTTTCTAAAGTCTAGTTGTGTACATCTAACTTTAATTTTTGTGACATTGTCAGTTAATTGTCAAAATTAATTGCAAGTGTGCCAAAACTATTATGGCCCATATAAGCGATTTAGGTAAAGCTGGAGTTATTGCTAAAGCAGAAGATGGATGGTCAATGAGACAAATTGCACTGCATTATAATATTAACAAAAATTCTATTTGACATTTTAAAAAAGTGGAGAATTAACGGTACGATTAGTAGAAGTCCTGGAGTTGGAGTTTGGAGTTTGTGGGAGGGCAGTCACATTTAGGTGACCGCAGCACCTAGGCCCCATTGGGCCCCTTGTACGTCCTCCCGAGGGATACAGGATTCCACCTAGGCCTCCAACCATCCTAATCTTGTGAAGAAGGTGGTGATGCTGCCTAGGGGAATATCCCTCAAGTCGGCCAGTGTAGGCCAACGTTCTCCCAAAATGGATTCTCTGCTAGAGGAGACTGCCGGGCACTCACAGAGTACGTGTTGGACAGTCTCGTCTTCTTGTTCACAACCTCTGCATAGGGGTGTGTCATTTAACTTCATGTTGTAAAGGTGCTTCCTCAGCTGGCAATGACCAGTAAGAATTCCTGTCGCGAAGCGCAGGTTCTTCCTGGACATTCCCAGGTAGATCATCGTTGTATCCTTGTCAGGGTATCTAAGCAGATCCCTGGCCAACTGACAACTATGAGTTTCATCCCACAGTTTTTTAAATTTTCTGTGGGTGTCTTCTTTAATCATTAGCATTATTGCTGAGGTCGGCAGTATGTTGGAAGGGCCAGGTCCAAGTATACTAAGACTGGCTGCCTTCTTAGCCAGACTGTCAGCTTCCCTGTTGCCTCTGCACTGTGCATGCCCTTTGACCCAGCATAGAATGACACTGTTCATGCTGGAGGCGCCCACGAGTGCCTGATGGCATTCCCATACTGACCCTGTTGTTATTTTGTGTCTCTGTAGGGCCAGTAGTGATTGTCTACTATCAGTGTAGATTCTTATTGTTTTTCCTGTTATTTCCAGCGATGTCTCCCATGTTAATCTGTACCGCTCTTTTTGAGAGCATGTTGGATATCCAGCCACTTACGATCGGAGAAACGTTCCTGTTCGTGAGGGCTGCTGTAATTTTTGGAAAGGTGGTTTTATCAAAAGCGCCTTCTATGTCTATGAAGACACCCAGGGTGGACTCTTTATTGTCCAAAGACTTTTCAATCCGACCGCTAACCGCATGAAGGGCGGTGTCGGTGGATCTGCCCGGGGTGTATGCATGCTGATTGGGATGTGTGGGATTAGCAGTGATCGCAACATCCCTCAAGTATCGCTCACATAGCTTTTCCATCGCCTTGAGAAGGAACGAGGTCAAGCTAATGGGTCGGTATGCTTTGGGGGTAGTATAGTCTATTCTTCCCGCCTTTGGTATGAACACTACTTTGACTTCTCTCCACACCTTCGGAATATAAAGGTGTGCTAGGCACGTCCTGAATATTGCTGTCAGGTGCGGCACTATTTCATCCAGACCCCATTGTAAAAGGGCTGGATGAATGCCGTCAGTACCTGGCGATTTGAAGGGGGAGAAGCCCAGTATTGCCCATTTAATTCTGTCTTCACTCACAATTTGTTTGGCAGTTTGCCAGTCCAGTTCGGTGGGTTGAGTGTCGGTTTCATTTGGCCATTCCTTCCGATCTGTCACTACAGATTCTGGGAAGTGAGTTTCCATAAGCAACTCTAGGCTTTCATGTAGGTCGTTGGTACTGGTACCATCATCCTTTTTCAGTAGACCTAGGTGATTGTCTTTGTTTTTGGCAAGTATTTTATGTAGCCTAGCAGCCTGCGAGTAGTCCTCGATCTCCTCGCAGTAGGCTCTCCATGCCTCTCGTTGTCTCTGTCTGACTAGTTTTTTGAACTCTCTTTGATTGGTTCTGTATAACTCCCAATCTGATTCAAGTTTTGTCATTTTCGCCTTGTTGAACGATGTCCTAGCTTGTTTCTTGAGGTCGGTCAGCGTCTGGCACCATCATTTAGTGGCTTCCCCAGGCTGCTGTTGTACGGCCTTCAAGGGACATGATGCTTCGTAAGCTTTTTTCATAGCGGTTTGAACAGTTTTAACATACTGCTCAATCTCTCCGTTGTTTTGTGGCACCCCGTTGTGTACATCCATCAGGTTCTCCCTGAGTTGACGTCGATATTCATCTCTGTCAGTGTCTCGGGGGTTCCTGAGGAGTTTTCTTGGTGCTTTGATTAATTTAATGCCAAATTCAATCCAGCGGTGGTCTGACATTGAAGCAGCGTCAGACACATGCCAGTCTTGGATCGAGTTGGATATACGGTTTGTAGCTAAGGTTATATCTACTATGGTTTGACTTCTAGAGTTAATAAATGTCGGTGTACAGCCTTGGTTAATTATATTAAGGTTATTACCGATTATATAGTCGTAAAGTGACTTACCTCTAACATTGTTGTCTTTGTTGCCCCAGGTTACATGGTGAGCATTGGCGTCACATCCCATGATTAGTTCCCATTTCTGGGTGAGGCAATGAGTTACCAGGTTCTCCATTTCCCTTGTCGGCGGTGGTGTTGCCTGGTCCTGGGGGAGATACACTGATGCTATAACGACTGTTGTTGGTTTGCCTGATATTGCACATTCCACCCTCACGGCCGTGAGATCAGAGGTTGAAAGGTGTTGTAATGGCTGGATTTTGATGTGCCGAGGGGCATAAATCGCTGTCCTCGGCGTCATTGTTGGTGAGCTGAAAATAACTCCGTTTAGTTTTGTTAAACCAGATATTTTAGATTTAACTATCCAGGGTTCTTGGATTAGAGCCAGTGTATCCTGCTCCACATCGAGTCGTCGGCACAATGTTGCCGTTGCCGCTCTACTGTGTTGCAGGTTACACTGGACTACTCTTACCTTGTTTAATTGCAGCTCCGCGAAGAGAAAACGGAGTAACTCAATTTAAGTTAGTTGCCTCCTGTTCCTCAGTGGGAGGGGGGGCAACGTCCATCTCGTCTGGAAGTGGAGTTGGGGAGGTGGCACTCCTTGCAGAGTGCTCAGCCTCTCCAACCTCCGTTTCCATCCTGTTGGTGGGCTGGTCCTCTTCTTTGGCTGATTTTACCCTGAGAGTAAGAGACTGAAAGATGTAATGCAGTCTCATTGATCGTGCTCTCAGGGTTTGCATGTCGTCGTCTCCTATTCCAAAGACGAGTAGGAGTCCCCGTGGGTTTACCTTGGCCTCGTGATGGAAAAGGCACCACCGGCGCACACTCACCATAGGGTTTTGACCCGCCAGGCGACCAATCACCATCTCTTTCTCCTCGTGGTCGCTTTCGGCTTCCACCGGGATCCAGAGAGTGGCTTTAGTCAGCCTGGGCAGTTGGTCAAGACGCACCACGGCGAGTGAGGCGCTCTCCCAAGGCTTCAGGTTAGCCACGGATTTCGTTAGCCATCCTAACGTATACTCGTCTTCGCAGACAATTCTGATGATTTCACCAGAATATGTCCACGAGCGAAACGCTGGTGGCTTTGTTGTTGTGCTTCCGGGAGTGGAGAAGATGCACTTGTCCAGTTCTCCCTTCAGCGTCTTTTTGACAATGACTTCTTTATCCTTGGGAATTTTCCCAAGGGGGTTGTCTTTGTCGATTATGGCTACCTTAAGGTGGCTTAAGGCAGCTTCTTTGTAGCTGATCGGGGGGGCGGAGCTGGACCCTGGTCCAGGGTTTTGTTTTGCCCTCTTGTAGTTACTCTTCGGAGTGGGCTCCGAAGATGTCCCCGATCGGTTTCGTTTTTTAGCTGGCACCGTTTTTGGGTGCTCAGCCTTCTTTGCGGGCGACCCACCTCTCCTGAACGGATGTGGGTGCCTTCCGGAAGGTGGCACACCTTTGGGGTGCACAGCTTTGGTTGGAGGCTGTCCCGGAGGTGGGAGCGACGACGACGAGGGGTGCGCTATAGCAGCACGTTGTTCCTCCTCGCGTGCTCTCCTCCTCCTTTTGGCCTCGGCCCCGCTGATTCTTTTGCCTCTTCGAGATTTTTTCCATCCCTCAGAGGCGGATTCGGCTGTTGGTTCGTTCTGTGGCGAACGTTGTCGCTCTGCCGCAGACTGTACATGTTGTGGTGGGCGCTGGCGCTCATCCACTGGTTGGTGCGGCGAGCGTGGCCGCTCTGCCGCTTGATTGGCTAAAGTTTGATTATCCATATGGGTTTTTAATTGATTTCGTCCATCTGGTTCCCCACCCGCCACGGAGCCCTCTTTGGGGATGTCGCACGGCAAGCCCGTGCGATCACCAAGGATACCAGATGGATATAGCCTCCAGAGACAGGCGACGCTGTGAGAGGGTGGCGCAAACCTGACTGCCGAGGCCATCGACAGCCAGATCCACGGCCCCCTACGCGCCCCCTGCCGCCAGAGACTCACCCTGCCGGCCCTCTGACGGGACGACGCAGCCGGTTGATCAGGAGTGGGTTAGCTCCCGACCGCCCGTCTAGCCGAACTCCGGACCAAAGTGGCGTGTTGCAGGCACGGCCCACTCAACCACCAGGATTCCTTCATCCGACGACACGGGTCGCCACGCACGGCACAAACACGTGGGGGCTGGTTACTATGGGATGTCGCCCAATTTCCCATAGGCATCGTTAGAGGTACCCTAACCCTGGTACCATTCAGTCCTCGGCACGATGGCTTACACCTTGACTTGGGGGATGTTTTTCGAACCTCCCGGTCTAGATCCGCCGCCTTTTGTTTAAGCAGTGTCACCTCGTGCAGGGTGTGGTTCTTCACCACATGCTTACCAGCACCTCCGAAGGGGCATTGGTGAAGCTGGCGGACGGTCTTGGACGGTGATAGGCTAGGGCAAGAATGCTATATTCGCGTCAACCGTCCCTGGTGTGCGTCAACCCACCCCGGTAAACCCAATTAAGGGGCCGAGTGAGCCAACGCACTCCTTGACACTAGGAGGGAGGGGGAATAAAATGTGAAAAGAAATAATCCAAAAAATTCTGGTGAATGTATTATTAAAGTACAAGACTTTTTTTCCTTTACAACTTTTTGCTAAAGTGCACTGTGTCCAAGTTCTTCCGGAAAGACACGAAAAAGGAAAATGTAATTTTTCGTAAACTATGAAATTTAAAAATCTGGAAAAATTCAGACGTATAGACTAAGATATACTTTAAAATTTTGATTTCTTGTAATTTATATGTAACGTGCATATTTTCCGAGGTTTCAACAGTTTCTCACGATCAAAAACGTGTTTCTGACCGTGAAAAACGTATTTTTGATCGTGAAAAACTATTGAAAACTGGGATAATATGCAAGTTACAAAAAAATTACAAGAAGTCAAAATGTCTTAGTCTATAGGTCTGATTTTTCCAGATGTTTAAATTTCATAATTTACGAAATTTTCCATTTTCCGATAAGGATAATTTTTTCGTGTCTTTCCGCTAAAACATGGACAGAGTGCACTTATAGAGGAAAAAAGTATTGTATTTTAATAGTATATTCACCAGGTTTTTTGTGGATTTTTTCTCGTCACTATATATTCCCCTTCCCCCCTGTTTGGAAAAATTCGAACCACTATATCTCGGAAAATAGGCATTTGTTTGAAAATTTTACAAGAGTAAAAAGTTGTCATTTCTCGTCAAATTATCTAAAAATACATTTTGTTTTTTAAATTTACTTTAATTTTGGTAGTCAAAAAATTGGCAAAAAATCATTGTTTAAAAAAGTGTTGGGGCAATAGCGGCAAATCTTTTTTTTGAGCTTGACCTAGACATCAATACGAACAGATTCCAGAAAGTTTCGTGAAAATCCATTTATTCGGTAAACTTTTCAAGTTTAGGTCGATTTTCGTCTAATTCGCCTACACTATGAGTTGCATTAAAATTGGCAGCTAGGTATTATCGAATCAGTTCATACTGAATCTGACTTACAAATTTAAAAACTGTAAATGATGAATAAAATAGGACTGCCGTAATTGCAAGACTTTTGGTATATAACAAACTTGGCGATATGAGAACTCTCTGATAACGAGCCTGATGTTAAAGCTTTAGATTTTCAAAACGAGGGATATTTTCATTTACTTTCTAGGAAGTGTAGAGGGTTACTGGTAATTCGAAGTATTCCTTTAAACCCGTGGTAGTAGAATTAGTTTACTATATTATGAATCCAAGTATGTACTCGTATTATCCAAAAGTCGTTTCAGAGATATTACAATTTTTGTGTTTTAAGAAAAATGCTCCCCGCGGTGCTCACCACTACTTTGAACACAAACATCGAGCC
The DNA here is from genome assembly GCA_963583905.1 of Stenurella melanura. Taxonomy (NCBI): domain Eukaryota; kingdom Metazoa; phylum Arthropoda; class Insecta; order Coleoptera; family Cerambycidae; genus Stenurella; species Stenurella melanura. The sequence continues at coordinate 4,599 of CAUZXK010000088.1, read as the reverse complement.
TTCTTCCGCATTTCCGTTTTTGTGACCCTTGCGGATACGTTTGGCCATTTGAATTCGTTCAGCGAATTGCTTTCTGGGATTTAGTTGTACTGCATAAACTATTTCCTTCTGGTGCTAACCTGACATAGACATCTAAGGATGTGAGATTTTGATACTCGGTCCTCCTCTTTGAATCCAACGATGGGAAAAGGCTGTTCAAGCCATTCGGTGATATCGCGATGATAGTGTGCTGGACAACCGTCAAGATGAAATATGATTCTGTGCCGGTCCGCTGAAGGGATATCATCTCAACTAAGAGTCAAGCAAATTTCCAAACTAGATTCAGTACGATTGTGTAGGTTGGAGCCATAAAAGATCATTTCATCGGCCTGCATATTTTACACGGTTCTGCTTATTGACATTTTCTAAATCAACATTTCTTTGATATATCCCTTTAGCAGACTGGCACGGAATCATATTTCAGCACGATGATTGTCGAGAAGTTAGCAGTGGGCTAGACCGCTGTTGAGTGACACATGTCTATTGTCTAGTCACTTTTATCTCTCCTGTATGATATTTTTTTACATTAATTTGACAAGTTTTATTTTACGTAAAGTCTTTTTGTGTACGATTTCTCCACAGTTTTCTAGATTAGAGTTCGAGTCTCAGCTGCGATAGACGGCAATGTCGCAGCAAATGGTTGTTGTGTTGATATCTATGTCTATGTCTACGTTTCCTGGTTGAGTGGTGGAATAGCAGTCCAAGTCCAAGTTAACCTCCAGATACTTCACGCACCTTTTTATTGGAATTTGTTGACCCCGGATCGAGATTAGTGTTAGAATGCGGTTCTCTGTGAACCGGCGCGTGATGACATCTGCACCAGATATTATTAAAATTCTATGACCAATAATTTCCACATACTAGAGTGCAAATATGAAAAGTGACTTGAATGAAAAATCTGGACGTGGAAGTAATGTTTCCTTAGGCAGCGGTTTTTTCTCTGTAAACTGCTTTAATTATGGAGTGGGTGTGGTGGTGAGTGGCAGATGAAAATTGAGACCTTAGGCGTGTATTATATACACCAAGTATGGACTCTTACTAGCTTGCTTTACTTATTTACTCCTGCTTAGCCCTATTTATCATTCAATCCTTCAGCAGAATAGCCTCCAAATAGAATCTAATTCCAGATTTCGTCATAATAATACATGATGTAGTCGCAACATAGAACGATTCGAGGCTGACTGAAAGACGATTTCTAGTCGTACCATTCCTAAACATACAGAAACACCAATTGTAGCAAACGTAGGTGGTTACGTAGAAACCAAACGCACGCGCATATGGGTATTGTGTATCCATTTTGGTCAGTAGCGCAGTGATGTAGTCTTAGAATGAACAGGTGGGACTTAATCTGCGCCAGATGGTCTCTTCCTATTTGGCGACTACTGTACGTGTACCAAATTTCAAGTCAATGTCTTTATTTTTCTCTGTTAACCCCTTTAATCATGGATGGTTGGTGGTGGGGATGGCAAATGTCGTTAGAAAATCTGAGACCTTAGCTTCTAATATGTACACCAAACTCAAAATATAATCTAGTTTCAGATCACGTTATAATACGTATTGTATACAAAACTGCAAATCAACGTCTTAGTTTTATTTTGTTAACAATGGGGGCATATGTTAAACGAATTTGAGGCCTTGACCTCTAGTATATACACCAAATCCCAAATTTCTGGAATCTTTCTAGCTTACTTTATTTATTTATGCCTATTTACCGCTATTTACCCCTATTTGCCCTAACCCTTTAACGAAATACAGGGTGGGGCAGTAGTGCGTCGGACCTCGATATCTCGAGTTCTACGATAACTAGAAATTTTTAAAAAATTGCAGGAAAACTAGATAAAAAAAGTGTATAACTGGAAATTATTTTCGAACATACAGGGTGAATCAAGACGAAATTACAGGATCAAGTGCCTCTTTTTTAAATGGAATGCTATATATATCAGCAAATTTTTTAAGCCTCTTTCTAGGCTCTATTCATTCCTATATTAGCATTGAATATCTCACAACCACTTGGATGTTATGAATTTTTTTGTTGAAATAATGCAATCTGCAGATGGATATTAAAAAAATCACCACCACCAATTATGGATTTTCAATTAAGAACTTTTTAAGTAGAATTTTCCCAATTCTCGCCAAAAATATATACAAAGAAACATTACAGTAAAGGACCTGTTAACTATTTACTCTTTTCAATGGATTGGATGAAATGGTCCCACTAAATGGCTTTATTTCAAAATTGCATAAAGACGTGTGTCAATCAAAATGGGCAACACGTCGAACACCTATTATAAATTTTTCTAATGAATTATTTGAGGGAACCTCTTTTTTTAAGTTTATTCTTAAATTTGACATTTATTTATTTATAAAACGAAACTGGTTGCACTTAGCCATAGGGAACTAGTTACAAAAAATGTTGGTTTTACATTTCTACATCACATCGTTGAAAAATATACAGAGTGTTCCATTTGAAAAAAAATGAGAAAATTCAATTTAAAACGTTTTTAATTGAAAAATAATTTTTGGCCACCCTCTACAGTTTTAGGAAAAGAAAATGATTCAAAAACATTAATTAGACGTCTCGTAACTGGTAGTCACATAAGTTGTTCTTAAAACCCATAATTGTGACTGGTGATTTTTTTAATATCCATCTGCAGAATGCATTATTTCAACAAAAAAATTCATTACATTCAAGTGGTTGGGAAATATTCAATGCTAATATAGGGGTGAATAGAGCCTAGAAAGAGACTTCAAAAAATGTACTGATATACATAGCACTCCATTTAAAAAAGAGCGCTTGGTCCTGTAATTTCGTCTTGGCTCGCCCTGTATGTTAGAAAATAATTTCCAGTTTTAGATTTTTATATCTAGTGTACTTGAAATTTAAAAAAAAATTTCTAGCTATCGTAGAACTCCAGATACCTATCGAGGTCCGGCACACTATTGCTCCACTCTGTATATCAAAATATAATCTAGTTCCATTATAATACGTACGTATACCAGATTTCAAAACAATTTTAAACCGTTCCAGACTAATCGTGTGCACAAGAAAAAGTAACAGATTTTTTTTTTCTCGCTTAAATGTAAATACCGACATTTTATGGCATTCTAAAACAATGTTAACAAAAGCAAATTTGATTTTTTTACGATTAAAATACTTCCACTTTACTACGTGGATGTAGAAGTAAAAACCGCTGCCTAAGGAATCACTACTTCCACATCCAGATTCTTCATCCAAGTCACTTTAAAGGAATCATCTTGACTATATTTGCACTCTAGTATGTGGAAATTATTGGTCATAGAATTTTAATATTTGGGGCAGATGTCATATGGAAAATACTAATAAAAAAACCTGAGAGCTTCGTTTCTAGTATATACACCAAATCCCAAATTTCTGTACTTTTACCAGCTTGCTTTACTTATTTTCCCCTATTTACTCCTATTTAACCCCCAACCCTTCAACGGAATCATCTCAAAATATAATCTAGTTCCAGATGTCGTTATAATACATATGCGTACTAAATTTCATGTGAATATCTCAATTTCATTTTATCAACCCCTTGAATAATGGAGTAGGGGTGGTGGGGGGCTGAAATATATTATTAAAAAATCTGAGGCCTTAGCTTCTAGCACATACACCGAATTTCAAGTTTCTGTACTCATACCAGCTTGCTTTACTTTTTTCCCCCTATCTACCCCTAAATAACCTCCAGCCCTTTAACGGAATCATCTCAAAGTATAATCAAGTTCCAGATGTCGTTATAATACATACGTGTACCAAATTTCAAATGAATATCTCAATTTTATTTTATCAACCCTTTTCATATTGGAGTAGGGGTGGTGGGGGATGAAAAATATTATAAAAAATCTGACGCTTTGGCTTCTAGTACATACATCGAATTTCAAGTTTCTGTACTCTTACCAACTTGTTTTACTTATATTCCCCTATTTACCCCAAATTAACCCCCAACCCTTCAACGGAATCATCTCAAAATATAATCTAATTCCAGAAGTCGTTATAACACATACGTGTACGAAATTTCAAATGAATATCTCAACTTTATTTTATCAACCCCATTAATGGTGTAGGGGTGGTGGGGGGTTGAAAAATATTATAAAAAAACATGAGGCCTTAACTTCTAGTACATACACCGAATTTCAAGTTTCTGTACTCTTACAAGCTTGCTTTACTTATTTTCCTCTATTTACCCCTATTTAACCCCCAACCCTTCACCGGATATCCTCAAAAAACAATCCAGTTCCAGATCTCATTATAATGTATACGTGTACAAAATTTCAAGTCAATATCTTAAACCGTTCCGGAGAAAACGTGCGGACAAAAAAGTTACAGACAGACAGACAGACAGACAGACAGACCGACAGACAGAACATTTTTTTTTGCTCAAATTTAAAATCTCGACGTTTCATGACATTCTTAACCAATTTCACGAATAAAAATTTTTGAAATTTTTTTTGCGATTACTATACTTCCAATCCACTACGTGGATGTGGAAGTAATTAAGGTTTTAACAACATAATGTACCTACATGCTTCGTGTATATT